>JAQJVL010001923.1:0-135088 GCA_035578905.1 Stictocephala bisonia | reverse complement strand
CATCCGACCTTATTTCATGGCGCTCGCTCTCATTGTGAAAACTAGGAAAAAGCAATATCAATATATCAATTCTTAAACTTATAACATGATTGTAGCTTCCATATAATTATATGTTTGAGGTTTTAAATCATTTTTGAATGAACGATTAATGTAAGGTCTTACAAGTTTATTGGCTTCAACCTATACTTGTATACAAATATAAGATAGTATTTTATCATTTACTAAAATCAAATCTAAAAAGAATTTTTGATTTATCTTTTTAAGAAAAAAGAATGTAAGTGTTATGTATTATAATTTTTACTTACAAACATGTATCTGGCGTATTTATATAACTATATTTATATAAGTTCGATAGTTTGTTTATGAATAGAACATAAATCTATGTATTTTCAAGCTTATAAATAAAGAGATATAGCCTATAACATAACTTCGTATTTTATCATAAAAAAATACATAAATAAGCTTTTTATATTCTTTTTATGAAAATTAATTTATAAAATATAACTTTAAATGTGCAAAAACAAAAATACACATCTAACCTATTTATATACCTAAATTCATTTAGATAACTTACAATTGTACTATGTATGAAAAAAAATTAATGTATATACTTTATAACAGATATATAACAAGATTTTATACACATTTTACTAGGAAATTAAATTTCTATTAAACATTGAAAATTATAATAACAACAAAGTATTGAGTTGAAATATTCTATATAACTAAAAGTATTTTATAAAAGAAGATAACATTTTAAAATTGTTTCCACCACTGATTATCAAATATATGTCGTTTAGTACATAAAATAAATGAATCAAATTCATGAAATTAAAAAAAATAAATAAATAAAACATAGGTTAATAGATTACCGTAAGTTATTTTGCAAACAAAAAAGAGTAGAGAATATTAAATAATTCATATAGTTTATGATTAACCAAAACCATTACAGAACAACAACAAAAAACTCTGCCAAGTTGGGAACTAAGATACATGTTTGAGGGTTTTAATGTTCTAAGAAAGTATCCCCTCAACATTTCAAATAAGTATTGTTAAAGTTCAAAACATAAAGCTTGAGATTTATGCTGCAAATGTTCTTATGTACTACAAAATTTTGATGTATATTGAACATTATGACTACCGGGTATCATAGTACTGGAGGTTGGAACGTTACAAGACTGCTGCCATTGACCAGTGAGATAATGTAGTGTTGCCGTGACATATCTGTCAGTGGGGGACGTTCCCAGCAGATGTTACGTCGTTCTGATTACTTTGGTCTACCATCCCTATCACTCTTACAAGTCATCTGATACGACACAACATATTTAGCATTCTATTTTATCTATCATACTAAATTCCTTTAATTTGTACGATATAATGACTAACATCAACTAGAGATACACGTGGATTTCTATTATATAAAAATTATTATATAGTAATAAGGAAAAGACTAACTCAACGATTAAATTTGCTTTCGTTTATTAACGATGAAATGAAGTTACTTCAACATGCTATTTGAGTGGATGTACTTTCATTGTATTTGTGATTTATGGAGTTACTGTTGGTATTGGTTTAATTCTATAAGCAACTACAAGAGGATTTATCTGTTTATTACTGCAGTGTATCAATGCCATGATACATTGATACAGTGGCTCAAACTTATTACAAAACTACTGCAAGGAGTTTATGCTGTTTTATAGCTGCTGCAGTGTGATAATGTCTTAGGAGAGCTAATTAGGTGACACCCTGGGACACTATTAGCTCCGCGGAAGTAGTAGGGATTTGCCATTCCTGGCCCAGTATTATCCACCCTAAAATTTTAGTTTGAAAATGCTTTTGATGTGCTTAGATTGATAATTTCCATTTTTTCTCGGTTTGGTTAATTTTTCATGGTTGATAATTTTATGTTTCCCTTTTCCGGCGCCGTGCAAGGCGTGAATTTTGAGGGGGAAAAAAAATTATGAGTGTTAAAATTTTTCTATTTTTTACGGTGGGGTTGGGGAGTTTTGTCTCCCGAAATTTCTTTTGGGGTGTAGAAAAACAATGTTTTTCAAAGGGGGGTTTAAATTTTTTTCTGGGTTTTGTCTTGACCCACGATTGAAACCCATTGATTTGCTGTTTTTTTCGCAGGGCACTATCTAAGGAGATAATTCTTGGAGGGGCGGGGGTTTCTGATATTTTGTAGCCCGGGGTTTAGGCTGGAAAAAATTTTGTTATAGCAGTCGTTTTTTCTTTGTTCCCTTGTGCAAGTGTTCGTCGTGATTGGAGTTAACTTTTTTTCAACCAAATTTGGGGAAAATGTATCTGGGACTTTTATCCACAGCTCTGGTTTCGGGGGTTTTTCGGGGGCTTTTTTTGATTTTGGTGGGCCCAATGTAGAAAAAAACGTTCTTTTCTGTGTCTTTTTTTTTTCCCTCAGACGCATTTCAAAAACCCCAGCGGGTTTTTCGTTTTTTTTTTGTGGTTTAAAAACTGAAATTTTGAGGGGTTTTAGACTACCCGATACCCTGTATCCTTTTTCCCAAATGCTAAAACTGCAAATTTCAACCACGTTCGGGGTTTTGGGGGAAAACTCACTGCATTTGGCCCTGTGGGGTGTCTAGCGTCCAGGGGGTTCTGAAAGAGAAGCGCTTCGGACCAATGCTCTTGTTGTTGGGGCTTTTAGGCCCTCCCCCAAAAGTACATGTTCCTTTCTGTCGGATGTTTAGCGTATTTTTTTTTCCCGAAAAAAAACCCCGGGTCGAGCCGGGTTGTATTTTATTTTTCATCGCGAAAAATTATATTGGGTCCCTCCAAGTAAGTTTTGACCCCCGAACCCGCTCCAACCATTTTTAAAACCGCATTATGATTTTTAAAACTCTTTGTCTCCCATACACCACACACAAAAACCACACATAGGTTTTTCTTAAAAGTTACTCTCGATCGATGCAAAAAAATTTTTTTTTTTTAAAATGGGCCGTTTTTGGGCCACATGTTTTTCCCGGGTGTGGGAGGCACTCACGCCATTCTCGAGGCTTCAAGTTTTCCTCGATCTTTTTGAGCCTTTCGTTTGTTTGTTCTTAAAACTTTGGACGCATCGAATGTTCATTGGGGCCCCTAGTCAAAGTTTGATTTAAACTTTATCAAAAGTTGAAAAGATTCAGGGGAAAAACTCTCTTTTCATTCATTGATTTTAGGTCGAAAATTGTGCACTATTACCCCCGGGCAAAAAAAGGGGATGTTGTATAAAAAAAATTTTTGGTTGATGTGAAAAAGTACTGTCACGATAACCCCTCCATGTTTTTGTCTCTTACCACCAAGCCCTTCCAAGTGTATTTTTTTATCTCGTAGACACCGCACGAAAAATCTTTTAAATTCTTCACTTTTGGTCTTTTTCGCCCGTAACACCTAAATTTCATAGGGGGCCCGATATGGGAGGATCATAAAAAATTTGGGGACGCTGTCGATGTTGTATTTGAGATTTTTCCCCCCCAAAAAAACGTCCCAACTCTAGTGGTGGTTTTTGCATCCAAAAGAGTCGAAGTAAAATTTTATGTTCCCCCCGTTTTACGAAACCCCCGTCCATTTGGGGCCCATTAGTGATATTTTTTCCCCAAAAAAGATTGATGCCCCCAAACATTCGATTGGACTGGGGTATTGACGGTAGCATTTGACGCATAAAAAACCCCTTTCGAAAATTTTTATCTTTAGCGTTTTGTTTGTAATTTTCAATTTCGGGCGAGCAAAAGGGGGGGGTTTGTGTGTTCTTTTTTTTATTACCAAGCAGTTCGTCTAATTTGGGAAGGTTTGATGCGCCTTTTTAAAGGGACCTAAAACCTTTGGGGCCCGATAATACTGTCAAGTTCATTTGTCAATTAGTTGTTTAAACCCAACGGTGAATTTATTTTTTTGAGTAGTGGTGCTTTTGGGTGTGCCTAAAAAACGGGTTTAAATTTGAAACTTTTTCCACCGGGTACATCTGTTTCGAAAAAATCTAGCATCTCTTTAAAGGGACCCCCTTTTTTTTGTTATTGAAAGCTGTCCGTATGAAAGCCCCATCGTAATCCTTTTTTATCTTTTTTCGCTTTGCTTAGTTGGTGCTGTTTTGGGTTTGGGGGAGAAAAGATACCCATCGCCACCAAAATAGTCACTTGGTCTTTCGTTTAGCCCAAATTACTCCCCACTCTGCCGCCTTGGGGTAAGCGGGGGGAAACCCCGGGGGAAGCTTAAAACTTTTTTTTTTTTTTTTTTTTTTTTTTTTTTAAATTTTTTTACACTTATAACAAAGGGGACATGGAAAATTTACTGTCCAAGTGCAAAAAAAAAGGGAGCCTAATAAATGTTGAGACTTTAAAACCCGGGGTAAACGAAAAGTGGCGACAAAAAGGGCAAAATTGCTTTTGTTTGTGGAAAAAAAAAAGAGTACATTTTTTAAAGCCCCGGATTTTGCAAAACCAAAAAAAACCCTTCCCTTGATCGAAGCGAAAAAATTTGCATCGGGGGGGTGATAAAAAAATTTTCCCAAAAAGGGAAGGTTCATAACGTTTGGGAAATGGGATGTTTTTGTGGGTGCCGATTTGGTATCATGGATGGGTATAGAGGGGGGAAAACCGACGGTTTTCCAATTTACTTTCTAAATGTCATAGAAAACTTTCTCAAAATATGCTTGGGTCAGAACCATTGTCAGAAAAAGTGGATTTGATTTTAGCCGGGGATTTAGGTTATATTAAAAAAGAGCTGGGAAAAATGCGGGACGGTCACCCAATCTATTTTCATACGAAAAAAGATCGTGAATTAAAAAACAGTGATTTTGGCGTTTGTTAAGGAACATGGTCAAGATTTTATTATGAGAATGAGGAAAAAAAGGTGCGTTAGTAGAAAAAATTTAAAACCGTACTCTAAATGAGAAAATGAAAGTACAATTTGAAGTGCGTAAGTCATTTGTTGGATTGACATTCTCCAGTCTTTACTAAAAGGGCTACAAAAAGCTTTTTTTCATGGGAACAAATTTGTTTTTGATGCCAGTTGAGGTTAATGTGGAATGTAAACCCTTTGAGTTAGCCCAGGATATGAAAGCAGGGATGAAACAAAAATCGCAGTCCCAAAAAAAAACCTTTACACTCAAGATTGGTGATAGAGTTAGGATTACGAAAAATAAGGGTCACTATGAAAACAAGAAAGGACGCAACTGGCTGGGAAAAAGGGTTTTTACATTTTTACCCAAGTTAAAAATACAAATCCAGTCACTTAAAATTATCAAAGATTCTAAAGGAAAAACATTTTTATCGGATGGGTTTTATCAAAAAGGGCTCCAAAAAGTCAGATTTTAAAATGAAAAAAAAAATAAAGTTTTTTTTTTTTTTTTTTTAAATTAGCAAAATTTGTGATTGTATTTCGGTAAGTAAAAGTGAAGTTTGTTTCTGCGACAAAAACTTTAAGCTGTGGTACCCCTGTTCCCCTGCTGGGGTGCGACTGGTTTTTATAAAGCTAACTAAACCCTTTGGATATCGCTTTAGTTCTGTCTGTCGATGTGGATGTAAAATGAGTATCTACGCCCATTTTTGGGAAAGTTGCTTTGGAAATTTCAAAAAAGTTAAATAAAAAATCAGAATCCCCGAAGTTCCCCATTCGAAGTACATATGATGTAATTGTCGCCCCCCTTTAAAACTAAACATTTTAAATTTTTTGAAAACTCTTGTGGGAAAAGCGATAAACCGTTTATTTTGAGGGTTTTACGTTTTTTTGGTACAACTGTCAAAAAATGATGGTTTGGCCTTTTGATCTTTCCCGAGCGATTAGTTTGCAAACCAATTAGGGACAAAAACGTGGATCGTTCACACTCCGATAAACTTTTGGTGATGTCAAAGTTGAATAAAGGGCCCCAAACCCCGCCTTTTTTCTCGATACACTGCCATTGGTAGTTATCTGAAGATGCCCTGTCTTTGTGGCTCAATTCTTTAAATTCCCGCAATAAGTTGTATACGACTGGTGAGAGTATTTTTACCAACGGTACGCTTTGAACAAACGATGAAATTTTTACCTTTCCATCTTCAGGTTCGCATCGGTTGTTTTTTAAAAACCTTTCCAATGACACAGAGCGCCCCCCCCCCCCCCCCCTTTTTCTTGGGGAACGCGTTGAATGTGATTTAAAATTCCCCCCTTTTTTACATCGGAAAATAAAGGTTTGGCCCAAAAAGCCGAGACCGGGATGACCAAGCTTACCTAGTGCTTAAAATTTTCCCCCCCTCCACTGTATGGTTTCAAAACCGCAGTTTGAAAAGTTTTTGGGCCGTTTTTTTGTGTACATCAAAATACATTGATGTCCCTGTTAACCCCCGGATTTTTCCTACGCTATCAATGATTGTGTTGTTTTTCTTTAGCCCCAATTCGTGAGAACAGGAAAGCTGGGGAAGTTGTTAACAAGTTTTTTGTAGAATTTTTTGGGTTTTCCCGCCCCCGTCTGTTTTTTTCACGACTTAAACTTGGATTTTAAAAAAATTATGCGAGAATCTTTAAAAAACGCTTTCCCCATGGTCCAATCTAAACCAGGAGTTAGTTGTTCGGTGGGGGTTGGGGAAATTTGGAGATCAGACATTTGCGTTAACAGCCCTGTACTCACCCCCTCACAACACCCCCCAAAAAACTTGGTGTAGATCGCTTCCTTTGTGAAAAATTTTCACCACTTTTGTATTCAAAATAGGGTAATAAAAACCGGGGCCCGTACCCCAAACCCATGCCGGGTTTTTTCGTTTCACCCAACTTTCCCCAGGGGTTTTGTAGCAAGAGCAACTGATTTTCATTCAAATCGCACCCGGTCCCAAGGGACCCCCTTACCCCACGCCTTTTTTCTGAAACTCACGAGGGGGCCCCCCCATTTGTCTTTTTTGAAAATTTTTTTTTGTGTTTGCTTTTACCAAATGTAAATGTTTTTGCACGCCTCGTCAAGGGGGGTTGATTCCTTTATCTCCTCTACCCAATGTTCTTTCTGGGTTTTGTACCGGGTCCAAAAAATTTTTGTAGTATCAATTTAAAATTGCGTGGGCATGAAGCTCAAAACGGTAAAATTGTTGTTTGTTATGTTAAAAAGCCCGGGACCCTTCTTTTAACACTCTCCGGTAATTGCTGAAAGCCCAACGTACTGGGATATTTTTTTCCCTCTTTGGAGTCTGCACAACTTTCCATTTGTCGTATATAAATTTTCCCCCGGGGAATAGTTTCCGTTATGAAAATTGTTGTTGCGGCCATTTTCTTGAGCGAAAATGTAATTTTTTTCGTTTTTACTAGTTCTTTTGGGATTGTGTTTGTTTTTGTTTTCTTCCGGGCCCTAATGTGTGGGAATGCCAACCCAGACCCGTTTTTTCATCATAATGTCGGGCTTTTTTATTTTTTTCCCAAAATTCGTTTGTTTCATGCGTTTCCATTTACGACCCTGACTCGCTTTCGGTCGTTTTGAAAGAGGATCTTTTTTTTGAAATATGGAATTTGTTCTGAGCAATATTTTTGAAATCCCTTCCAATCGTCAGGCGTTAGGTTTCACCCTTAATGAAAATTTCTTTCTTCGCCCAAAAGACCCCAAAAAGACCGGGCGTTGCCTTTGAAATTTTTTTTTGATCTTTTATTGGGTACGTTTTCGTGGGAATTTTAAACGTGATCGGCCCCGGAAAAACCCAAATTTTTAGTTTGGTTTAGCATTTCATCGTACCAAATCCCGGGAAATGGCATCTGGGGTTTTTAGGTAAATAATTGATGCAGTAAACCCCAGGGAAATTTTCTTTGTATCCACGTTTTTTAAAAACGATTGATTAAATTCTTGTAAAGGGGAGTATCTTTGTCAAAACGCTCAGTAAGGGCTTCGCCCTTTGGGGTGTCCCAGATCTGGGTTAAGGTATTCGCATGGTTGTCGCATCCCGTGTCTTTTCCCTTTTCTTCCTTTTTTTTTTTCTTTAGCCTCTTTAAACTGCATCTTTCTCTTTTTGTTTTATGATTGCATTCGTTATGGGTCATACTTTTTTCCCTTTTTCGGGGGCTTCTCCTGCATTTCTTGCAGTTAACACGGGGAAAATTCTTTTCTTAAAAATTATCGTTCAGTTTCCCCCAATGTTTGGCTTTTTACCACCGAAGAGGCTCGGATTCCTTAGGAAGTGGATTTCCAAAATTTTGGGGTGGTTTTTCAAAGGGGGGGTGGTGCTCTATTGATGGTCGAGGGGCCCAGATGACCGCTCTCTTTCTAGGGGCCCTCTGTTTTTGGGTTTATAAGTTCTCGCTTTTAGCTTTAAAGGGACGTTTTGTTCCAATACATTACCCCTTAGTCCCTTTTCTTATAATAATACTTTTCTGTTAGTTTTTTTATCTTCCCAAACTGGCTTGGGTATAAGTTTTTCTTTTTAAATAAATTTGTATTTTTTCCCGAGTGAAACTTTTTTGTTCGGTCAATAGATGAAAAGCCGTGTGGTTAAACTCCAACTTTTTCTTGCACTTAGTTTAAAATTGGTTTGTAAGGGAATATCTAAAGGCCGACAAAAGCCCTTAAATTTTTTCGTTTTGCTGTAGTGTTTTTTGTTTGAACCCCCCCCAAAATTTAGATTGAAAATTTTTTACGGATTACTTGCTTTTCCCACACGCCCAAAAGCTCTGGCTGGGATCACACAGGATATGATTTTTTGGGTCGCCCTGAATAAAGTATTCTTTTATTGGGGTTTGTTTTTCAAGAAGGCAGTCGTCAAAAACCCAAACCAACAAATTTTGGTTCAAATTCACCCAACTGGGGATTAGGTCTTCCCCGCTTGTAAAAAAAAATTTGCTATCTGTTTCCCTAATTTCCCCCCAACTTGGGCGTACATGTCACAAAGGGTTTAGAGTACCCCAGTTGATCGTTTTGTTTATGAACACGTCCCAAGTTTTAAATGTCAACCCTTGGCCGTCGTAAAAAAAGTTTAGCAAAAGGTTCTTTTCCCCACTCCGGGAGGGCCAAAAAATTTAAAAACAGCGTAGGGGTTTTTCGGTATCAGGTCGTTGTCGAAGTAGTCTTTAACTTTCCTTTGAAAATCCATTCCAGATGGGTCTTATAAGTGGGGTTTATTTTATAATGCCCCCAGGGGTGGGTGTTTTTGATCCCATCTTCAAATTATGTAGCGTTTGTCATCTTTATTACCTGTGATGTTTTTGAAAAAGTTAAACACTTTTTTGTTCATCCCTGAATTTACGTATCATTTTTTCATAGATGGTATTTAGTTTTCCCTTTGAACAGACACTCTTTGTAGTTGTAAATGTTATTCATTTTCCACAACAGATTTTTTTCCCCCTTTAGATGGGTTTGGGGGAGGTTTTCATTTTATCTGTTTATTTTTTTCGTTTTTCTTTTCTTCGTCTTCAAATTTGATACGCGTACATTTTGGTTTCAAAGGGCCCGACGAATTCTCCCCATGAAAAGAACCCTTTAGTTCGTCTTTATTTTCCCCCAATTTTTTTTTGTTAATCGGGGCATACCGTAGGATTGTTTTCGGGCATAATCTTTTTAGGGGGGGGTCAAAATTTTTAAAATCATACTTTGAAGGTCCTGTTTAAAAAATAACTTGTTTTTTATCTTGTCGTAAGGGAATCTTTTTGTTGTATATTTTTAAGGGAAATTTTAAATCGCCGTAACGTTTTTTCTTTACATTATAATGGAATTTGTACTTCATCAATTTTTGATACGTGAAAAAAAACACGCCCTACATATTTGGGTTTGTTAAATTTGTTTTTACTTTAGTTATGAACCGAGCTAAGTTTTCACTAAAAAATCGTCCGGCTCGCGAAATTGGTTTTGGGGAAAATAATTTCTCAAGCTGTTTCCCAAAATTTTGAAAGAGCCGAAGTTACAGGGTTTTCCGAATTTTTTCCCATAGTTTTTCCCAAATTTCTGCTTTAAATTCATCAGTTTATAAAAATCCTTCTCAAAGTGGGTTTTGGGCTTTTATGCGATTCTTCGTGTTTAAGTTGAATTTTTTTCGAAAAATTTTTGGGATGTAAAAAAACTTTTATTCTGGGGATCTTCGTGCCCTGCAAAACCCAATGAAAAATTAGGGTTTTTAAATTACGATATTTGAAAAACATACCCTTTTTTTTGTTGTATGGGGGGGGTTGGTTAGTAATTTTGCTTCTTTAGCACCGGGGTGGACACATTCGTCAGGAGTTAGGGGGGATCAAAAATTGTTGATCGTTTTTATTTTTTCCCAGGGTAAACCAATTTCAACTTAAAAGAATATAACCAAAATTGTATCATATCGTTAATTTTTGTAACATCAAAATTTTCTATATCTCCCACCAATGTCACCCTCCATCTTTCCCCAAAAGCAAAAGTTTTTTAAGGGCCCATCGGTGCCCACATCGATGACCGTAAAAGGATTTTTCAAAATTAGTTTGGGTTAGATATTTTGCATGGAAGGGTTGAGTCAAAAACTTTTTATAGGGGTTTTTAAAGCTTTAGCGTGACGGTTCGAGTTTGAGATATTCCCCCTCGAACCATTTTTTCCCCACCCAGTAGATATTAAAAAATAGCAATAGGTAAAGTTTTAAATTTTTATTTTTCGGGTTTCGCCCCCAATTTTAGGACCTGGTCCCTGTGAAATACCATTCCCGGATCTAATTTTTATTTTCCCATGCACAAAATCTCAAAAATTTTCCAGGGGGGGGACTTTCCCCCTTTTAGCAGTACATCTGTAGTGTTGTAAAAACAGTGTGTTTTCCTTTAGGTCTTTAACTCCTAGATTTTCCAGACCTTTCAAGGTTTTTTTGGAAATTTCTTGCTCTGGGGGAATTTTGGGCCCTTTTTTAAATTTATTTTAAAATGCTGATTTTGGCGGTAGTGTTTGTTCATTTTTACTTGTCCAAGGGAATTTCCATATAATGTAATGGATAGACCCCCTTCCTCATTAGGACTACAGATTCTTTCTTTTTGGTTTGATAGTATGAAATTATTTTTACTTTTTGGGGGTTTGGGCTTACAGAGTGGCCCCAAATGAGACTCATAAATTTGAAAGAATCAAGGAATGGGTTTTTAAAATACCTTTTCCCCCTTTTCAGTAAACGAAATGTACCGCTCTTCGTTTTTTGGGGGATTATATCGATAGGGGTTCCCAAACGTTTCCCCAAAAATTGTTAATAAATAGGTGTGTATCTAACCCCCAAAGGTTTTTAAATTTGAAGAGGGTATGAAATTAGGCATTTTTTAATTCAAATTACATTTTTTTAGGGCAAACCCTCTGAATTTCCCGGTTATATTTCATGTTCCATCCCCGCGGCCCTCTTCAAATTACTTTTCTACATATGTGACATCTGTTGGTGTTTTTCAACCTCTCTCAATTAAGATCAGTCAGTGGAAACTTTGGGAAACCCCCATTCTCAATGTTGTAGCTTTTTAAAGATTTCCCCCGGGATTACATTTTAAATGTATCTACAAATTTTGAAGCGGGCATCCCCGCCGAAATAACTAACTGGTGGTTTTTAAATACCTTGTCGGGGTGTTCCATAAAAAACAGAAAACTTTTTGGGGTCGATTTTTTTTTTGAAAATCGCAGGGTAAGGGTTCTGTGATTCCTTCGGGTTTGGGGCCTTCTATTTTTTGCTTCTTTTATTGGAATCAAACAACATTCGAAATCCCGCGTTTTTGAATACAAACGGGACCCCTCTTTGAGCAGTTGAATTGTTTTAATTTGATGAAAGAACCTTTACTGGAACTCGATCTCAAAGCTTTTTGGTTCCCCCAGTCCAAATTTTTGTTTATCTAACAAATCCTTCCCCCCCCTTCCCAAATTAAAGGAAAAACACCGTTGCACAGCCCGATTCTATGTCCATTTTTTGTCACTTTTGAATTCACTAATTTTTCCAATTCTTTAAAAAAAAAAAGGGGGGAACAGTAATGAGTTGCTTTTCATTTTTTCATATACAACAAATTACGTGTTGGGGTTTTTTTTCCTTTGTAAAATAGGAGAGGGTAGATTATAAAATTTTTTGTCATAAACATATATGTTAATTGAAATACCGGAACGGGTTTCCTTTAAAAGTCGGGGAAATTTGGAAGTCTTTACCGGGAAATCAAAAACCCTTTAAGATATTCTTCCCAAAAATTCTTTTTCATGTGCTTTTTCTTTTCCCCACCCCGTTGAGAATGTTTCTTTGCTGGGTAAAAATGCGGCTAAAAAAAATCCACAAGAAAACTTTTGATCATTATTTTCCCCCAAATTTATAACAGCCCTTTCCCCGGGTTTTTAATAGATGGAGGGGGTTTGTGGTATGTAGCCCAGTCCCTTCAGGGGGATTAAATTTTTTCAATCTAATTTCCTGCCCTTTGATATTTTTGAAACGGCCATTGCGAAACCCTTCTCCTGGAAAAATTTCCCCCTCTGGGCCATGATTTTTTCTTTGGTGCAATTTTTAAAAATTCTGATATTTCTGAAGGGGGGGCAGTAATCTGTAAAATTTTTTGTTTTGAAATTTATGGTTCGCTCAATAACCTTGCCATTGCTGGCCCCTTTTTTAAACAGCGAAAAAACCCAAAAGGGTTTTTTTTTGGGTTTTTTTTCCCAAAATTTCATTTTCAATCAGCTCAAAGACTAGGGGGTTTTTTTTACGAAATTTAAAAAAAGGGGAAAACTTTTTTAAAGCTAGTTGATTAGCAATTGTGTAGGTTTTCAATGGTCCCCTTTAAAAGGGGTTTTTTTTTCCCCGGATAGCCTTTGGCCAAATGGGTTTTTAGTTCGAAAGTTCTTCCTTTTTTCCATCCAATTGTTCTGTGGCGGGTTTTCCAAAGTTGGTTTATCTACATAGTGTTTAAAATTGGTTTTTTTTTAATTGGGGTTTCAATTTACAGTACACACGGAATTTGAATCTGAACTTTTGATCGTTGTCCCTTTTTCTTTTCCCCTTTTTTCAGGGTTTGGGCTCAGTGGTTTAAATATGGGGTTTTCTGGAAATGAAGTGGAGATTTCCTATTTAAAAGGGGCTGTTTGGTTTTATTCAAAAGACGATTTCCCCGTTAAAAAATTTTTATTTTTTTAGGGTGAATATGTTAAAACGAAAAACGAGGGTCCCTTTCATCCCAACTCTGATTTATGTGTAGGCTCTGGGTGAATGAGGTGGAGATCCATTTTATTTCTAATTTTTTCAATCCCAATTTGGGGCAACTCTTTTTGGTGGGTTTAAAAGACTTTTTTTCCTTTTTGGATGTTTTAAAAAAGACAAAAACGAAATCAGATATGGCATCTCTAAATTTTTTTTCGTTCCAATTTGGATTTCTTTCGTGCTTTGGGGATTCCCTTACCCCAAAAAATTTTATAACATTTCTATTTTTCAGCCTCCCCCAAATATGATTCAGGATCAAAACTATTTATGAAACTTCGGGCTTTGACTTAGAAAAAAGCCATTGGAGAATCAGGTAGTGGGCTGATTGGAAAGGGGAAAAAGGGGGTGACCCCAATTACCTCAAAAGGGCAGGATGGGGAGAAGATACTGGGGAAGCTTTAAAATAAACAATGGGCTATTTTTGGGCGCTTGTTTGTCCCTTTCGGAGCGTAAAATTTTTGGGGTTTATTTGGGGTTTGTACGTTTTTCTTTTCCCCAAAATCTTTATCGTATGTTGGGGTGGGTTTTTCCCGGCCGGCGGGTTAACTTTCGATTTCGGATATTTTGCAAAAAAGTTCGGATAATTTTAGGAACCCGAGGGTTGGGAGGAGGGAGTTTAGCAAAACGGTTTCCCCAAATTTTTTTGATTGTTGGATTGGACCCCAACGAAATCCGAGGGTAGGAAACATCCTCCCTTTTTTTTAGGTTTCCCCGATTTTACATGGGAAACCCAAAATTTGATTTTCGATTGTCTTCTCACCCTACCCCACACAATACCCATTCTGTGGAGATGGGGCATAATTGGGCCCCTTTGTTTATTTAACCCCCCGATTTTACATGTTTAGGGGATATCTAAAGGTTTTTTTAATAGACTTTTCGAAATACCCCAAAACATTACCGATTCTAGAGTGGTTTGATTCCAAAAAGGGGGGTTTTAAACTGTTGCGTAGCAAACGTTTTAGTGTTACCTTTTTTGGGTTTGCTGGTTAAGGGTATTACGAATAGAAACTTCGGGGGTCCCATATCGTACATGCCTGTTTTTTTGCCCATTGAAAATTGGGGCTGTCCCGAAAATCTGGAACTGCAAAACCCTTTGCCCCCAGGAGAAGAAGTCGTGTTTTTCATCTTTTTTGATTTACGATGCCGGACAATTTTGGGTTTTCAGTCACTTTCAATTACACTTTGGGATGGTTTCTTTTTCGAAGTTTGATGGGCCCGGTTGGTAATGGCCTTGCAAATGTTAGGATTATTTGAAATGCCCATTTTCAAACAGCGTTTCGAAATTTTCGGTTTTCGTGAAAATTTTTTTAGGGCCCGAAAGTCAAAACTACATTTTGGGGAAAATTTCCTTTGAGGGCATAAAAGTGGTGGTTGAAGGAAGAGGGTCCGAGCGCTAGCACCGGTTTATTGGTAGCCTTTGGAAGCTGGATAATCTTTTTTGTTTTACGATGTCGAGACATTTTGATTTCATGGACAAAAAAAGCATTGCAAAAATAGGACATTGCTTCTTTGAAAACCATATCGTTAGACTCAGAAGTGGATTTAGTTGAATTAGTTTATAAGTTGCCATTTTTCACGGAGTTGTGTCTCCTCTGACCACCCTGAAAAATTTTTTGTATTTTGGAGTGGAAAAAGTAAGAAACGACGAAGCCATATCGGGTTTGCATCAGAAGTGGGTGATGAGTTGGGCATTAGTCTTATAAGTGCCCTTTGCATGGAGTTAGCTGTCTTTTCTGACCACCCCTTGGGAAAATTTTTGTTTTTTTGGGAAATGGAAGGTGAAAGAAAGCAGACGAAGCCATATCGTTAGCACTCAGAAGTGCTGATGAGTTGACATTAGTCTTATAAGATAGCCATTTTGCAATGGAGTTAGCTGTCTCCTCTGACCACCCTGAATCATTTGTCGTATTTTTGGAGTGGAAAGAGCGAAGAAACGACGAGGACGACGAGAGAAGATATACGTCACACTGAAGGGAGGCGATTCGGTAAACGAAACCTGAACCGACACGCAAACGAAACCTAAACGACACGTAAACGTCACCTGAGACGATAGTGTGGACGAGGGGAAGATAAACGTCACCTGAACGATACATGGACGAGGGAAGATAAACGTCACCTGAAAGGAGGGGAAAGACGACGATGAATGTTGTTGCTGCACCACATCCATATCGTTAGCACTCAGAAGTGCTGATGAGTTGACATTAGTCTTATAAGTAGCCATTTGCATGGAGTTAGCTGTCTCCTCTGACCACCCTGAACATTTGTCGTATTTTGGAGTGGAAGAGTGAAGAAACGACGAAGCCATATCGTTAGCACTCAGAAGTGCTGATGAGTTGACATTAGTCTTATAAGTAGCCATTTGCATGGAGTTAGCTGTCTCCTCTGACCACCCTGAACATTGATCGTATTTTGGGGTGGAAGAGGGCAGGCGACGGATGAGATGAGAGGACGAGGGAAGATAAACGTCACCTGAACGATACGTAAACGAAACCATAAACGACACGTAAACGTCACCTGAACGATACTTGAACGTTACATGAACGATACGGCGAACGTTAAGGGAAGACTTTTTGGAGTATTGTGGAAGATGTGAAATTATTGTATTAAGGTGATGAGGGAAGACGACGGATGAGATGAGAGGACGAGGGAAGATGCCAGCCAAGTGACGGAGCAGCCGCATCCACCACCAAAATCTCACGCAAACAACCGCGCGAATGTTATCGTGTCAAACAACCCAGCGGGGAATGGGTGGCCGCGATCGAATCACTTAATAATGTTTCACAAACACCGCACCGCCGGACCTGCCTACAAAGCGCTCCGCGAAACGATGCCAACTGCAGAAATCTCGACCGGCGTTCTGGCCGGAATCACCGCGCGACACTCGAACCCATTCACCGCGCACCAAGAACTAAAACACAACTTTCAATTCACGCCTAGCACTGGCGCCAGCAACGGCAAACACAACATTATCAACCATGAAACATTATCAATCCGAGCAAACTGTGAAATTATCAATCTAAGCACATCAAAGCATTATCAATCTAAAATTTAGGGTGGATAATACTGGGCCAGGAATGGCAAATCCCTACTACTCGCGGACTTTAATTATTACAGGGGTACCAACATGCTACTACATCAGACTGAAAAATACCTCGTTGGTTTAAAATATATAAGGACTGCACAGTGATGTATTTGAACTACTTATGCATAAAATTATATTTTTACATAAAACAATCAAATTTTGAAAATATGTATATAACATATAGTCAAATAAATAAAATTATAAAATAAAGGTACGTTATTAAAAACCAACAAATTATCAATATTATTCTAATCAAATTTCATTACACAGAAGTCAAAATACTTATAAGCTTTATACAGAAATTTTTAAATTTATTTTTAAAAGTTTAGGCCGATTTCCTTTTTAACCTTCCTCTATCATTCCCCATTAACTAATCTACCCATTCCCTATTAATCTGTGTGTGGTGAACGCATTCGGTCAGAATAAAGGGCAGGATACGAACCAACTCTATCTCCAATTATAGTCCAAATTTCTGGCGTCTTTACTTTTCAACCACTACTATGACCTATGAGGTTTATATATATATTCACCTCTATTCTATATATATATATATATATATATATATATATATATATATATATATATATATATATATATATATATATATATATTTTTTTTTTTTTTTTTTTTTTAAAGGAGAGTCCAACCTCCTTCTTTACCTTACTCTGCCCATTCCTCATAGACTATTGATCTGTGCGAGGAACTTAATCAGACAGAGTAAGGGGGCGAACCAGTACAGTAGAAGGTGAATATTTCTGATAAATCTTCCGGTCTAGGCCGGATTCGAACCAGCGCTATCTCTATAACCCAAGCTCAAAGTCCTGACGCCTTAGACCACTCGGCCACCTGCTCGCCATATTATACTAGGCTGTAAAATTGCTTGAATGCCATATGACAAAGCTATTTATGATTTTAATGAATTAACTATACATATTTGACTTTCGATATTACAGTAATTATGATTATTTGAAACATTACTTGCATATTAAGTTTGATAAAATAATTTTGAGTATGATTTATGAATTGAAAGTTTTCTGACAAACTTCTTAATAGTCAACTCCAACACTTAAGACCTTATTTGATGTTATTAGTCTGAATAAATAATTTGTCAGAGATTTTATTTAGTAAAAAATCTTTAAATAGAACTATAACTTACTTCACAAACGTCATTAAAATAATTGGGTTAATAAACGTTGTCAACAATTTCTAAGTGATTGTTACTTTAAACAGAACTTTATTCCACCAAAGAAGCAATAGTTTGTTCATAAGAACGTAAAAAGTATTAAAGGTATAAAAAATGGCATTGGCGTAGATAATAATAATAATAATAAAAAGGCTTTATATACAGGGTGGCAAAAATATGCTTTCACAACTTTTGTATGACTTCACTTGTAAAAGTGAAATATTGAACATGATCATGGTTACAAAGGTCATACTTTTTGAGCCATTAGTGACATTTCATATTTTCAGGGGGACGGCCCACGAGGAGTTGAACGAAAATCTTCAACGTAAGCATAGTTTGGTATCAAATGAAAGGTCTATTCAAGATAAATTTATTGCTGCAAACCGGACTTCAATATTATCCTTCCCAGAGTAGTGGTCACCGCTATTTAACGGTTTTAAGTAAATTGTTCTTATCAAAAATTATACTTTATAGAACATAATTATTAATAAATATTAAATTATCAGACTATGGAAAAAATAACATTTTTGTGCATGCGTTTCCATACTTGTTTCCAACCTGTATTGTATATGACATTGCATAGTATATAAATAATTTTCCCTATCGAAATAAATCTTACACGTTTAATTTTACCTAAATAATATTTATTAAATTAACCAAATAGTACAACTAACAATTTCTTAATTGAGATATTTATTAAATAATTAACTATCCATAAATTATTTTTCTTTAAAATTTAACTAACAATTGAATTATCCATAAACTCTCGGAATTTTATTTGCATGAGGCCTTTCACCTACAAAATACAAATCATTAGATATTAACAAAAATTAAAAACACTTGTTTACAAAATAAAATGATAACATGTGTACAATATAGATTAGTTAGAAAATTAATGTAATTTGTAATGGGTGGAAGTTCATTTTTTTAAATGGATCTACTATATTTTTTAATGTAGAATTTATATATAACAATAAATATTAGTCTTAAAATAATAATATATTAACAGATATATAATATCAGATTTGTTAATACAATGCAATGAATAAACATACACTTCATTAAGGAAACAACTGAACAAAATTTGAAATATTAAAAGAATTTCATAATAATTTATACTTAGGTGCGTCTGAAACATTCTTCGTTAACAAATATAATAAATAAATTTTAAATAATGAACCTCCACCCATAAAATATGCTCTGTTAGTATAGTATTATTTAGCTAAAAACATATATTTGTTATAATTATAGTATTCTATTATTATATGTTGTGAACAAATGTTTTTGAAAATAATTTTAGTTGACGTTTGATGATGCTTTAAGTGTGGGCGGAAACCATCACGCAAATAAAATATTATACTTTATTATAAATTCCAAGATTTTAAAGTTGTTTTGGTTTGAACAACACCTTCATTGGAAATTGAAAAGCCTATATTTCACAACGTCATGACAAGTTAATTCGTCCGTTTGTTTGGCAGGTTACAGTTACAAGCCGAGTTTTATTGCTGAGTTTAGTGACAATGGAATCCAATATTGGATGCGGTCCGCTTCGAGGGAGGGGGTCCATCCCTTCCTGCGGTATAAAGCCTCACAGTTGTATTGCCTAGATTAAGGGGTTGGCAGTATTAACTCTATCAGCAATTCTACTGCACATTCAATATCACGCGCAGTGGTTGCCATCGACGTGGACACTACTAGAGACGTCTGGGATATCCGTGTTGAATGGTAGTCAGTGTCTGTATGAAGTGTAGGCAGGAGAAATGTGTCGCCTCAGAGACTGGTAAGACAAAAGGCTGGTCCACACGTAAAAATGTATCATCAGTATTGCACGATCATGCCAAGTTTGGCCAAAAAGATCGGACGGCAAAGTTTGATTTGACAAACCGGAAAAAGGCTGATGAACAGTTTCATTGTGTACAAGCAAGACTGACGATGAATTTGTACGTGTGAACTGGTCTTAAGTAACAACTAATGCACATCTTTATAAATCTTTAGGAATAACTATTGCATTAATTTTTTTATAATTTAGGAGAATGGAGCGACTGAAAAAATACTGGCCCTGTCATTTACATGGTAAACTGGAGAAATAAAACCTGTACACACATAAGGTGCATTATAAGATTCGACCTTTGTATTTTATTTTCAAAATTACAAAGTCAAAAAGATCCTAGGGCCAGTGGACCACTGGGATGATACCTTACATAATTATATATTTACAACCTCTATTACTTTTTATGGTCAATAATTTGATTAGTTGTGGTTAGTTTGATTTTTTATTGCGTTCATATTGTTTAGTGCTTTTTTTATTTATTAATGGGTTTCGACAAAATATACCTAATTTTATAACACATATATACTTTATGAACAAATAAATAAAACACTAAATATATGTTGAGTTTCTAATGTACCTATGATAGTAACAATGTCCATACAAATGCAATATTTATATTTTTATTTATCTTGCGTACTTAACACTTAATGAGTACTTACTGTACATGGAAAACTGGTTGCAGGTCTCAAAAATATTTATATCTCAGACTGTCATAGTAATACTAAAAATAAACACAAGTACCAGTATTGGTGAACTTTCTGTTAAGCCACGTGTCAACCCTGGTCGGACATTTCACCCTTTGACAAGATGATCTCCTGTCTCTCAAACTGATACATCATCAAGCTGCTGCATGCTCTTACCTTTAAACATGCCAATTTGTGATGTTATTAATGTTTTAATTTGTAAAATCCTTCAATCTGATAGTGGGTTTACTGAATTAAGTCACTTTAGTTCTAGTACACATTTTTACATACATTAAATACTGTAACAACTTGGATTATGTGATCTTCCATTACATTCATTCTGATCTATACTAAGTTAGTGGTACAAGTAAAGTCTTTCGTATTGAGAAAATAGGTTAATTGAAGCCAAGAAGTTCAAATCATGTATTGACAGCCAACAGGAATTGCATTATTAATCATTAAATTTTAACATGTTAGCTGATTAATTAACTATCAAGTAACCGGTTTTAACAGATATAAAAAACCAATTAAAAAGTGACCTAGAGAAAGCACCAGATTGAGGTACACGTACTGAGTGCTGGAAGTGAGAGAGAGAATTACTCTCCCCCACTAGGTAATTCCATTTAACATTGTCATGGCAACTAGGAAGTCGGAGCCCATATGCTGGTGGCGCAGTAACAAGCCTCGCCCATTATGTCATTAGCAGCAGTGACCATTGGACGGTTTGATTACCATTAAGGAATCAATTAAACCAAATAATTATTTAGTACCTGAATAAACAGTAATAATAAAAATGGTGTAATGAATATTAATGTAAACAATATATACCAATTAACAGTTAGTTTCAGTTATTTTTCAACTAAACACTGTTGCAGAAGTTCAACACATAAAGGCAGAAGTTAGTCACGTGATCGATGGCAGCTGAATGGAGGAACGATTCACCTCCACTGCTGAAACCCCCATATGTGCTAAATATAACACGCAGATAACTTTATGTCTGATCCAATACTATTGCAGTGATGTTAGCCAGTTGCCTTATAAACTGTCCAGCCACTTAAATATAAATAATTGTACAATGTGTTTTATGAATAGCTTAGATTTTTGTAACGAGCTAGCCTACGTAAATCTTTCACTAAAGATATAAACTCAGCACCGATCCAACATTATCTTAGGACGTAAACATTTTACTTTAATTTACTTACTTTATTACAAATTAACAATAACTATTCAAATTAAAACTATAATAACAAGCCCGTGAAGAAAAAGCCTTTACTTAACTCGAAAAAGTGAACGTCACACAACACTAGATAAGGAAGAAATAAACAAGAATAACTGAAATAATTCGTATTATACTATGATTGTGTATGGTTATTATTTTTCGCATATTGTTCTCCTAAACAGGAATATGACATTTATTTCTAAATAAGACAAATAATAACTAAGACATCAAACAAAAATTGAGGTTTGTTATAATATTCATATTGATTAGAGATAAAATGTTCTCAACAAAGTACTAAGACACTTAAGCTATCTACTTTAACCTAACCTAACTCAATCTTAAGGTTCCTATAATATATAAACACATAAACAACCTAACCTAACTAACATAATCTATCTACTTTAACGTAACCTAACTCAATCTCAAGGTTCCTATAATATATAAAACTTACCTAACATAACTTACACAACCTAACCGAAATTAAAGAAACTAACCTAACAAACTAACCTAACCTAAATATTGTTACATACCTCATTTATTAAGTGTCTTAGGAATAAATGGATGTAATATTCGTGTTTGGTTGAAGATAACCAATGATTAATATAGTGTACACGTTTAAGTGTAAAATAAAATTTTTAAATTCTTTTTCTCCAACACTAACATTTCCTACTAAAAGTTTGTATAGGTTCGTGTTTGTGGAGTTAGTAATTCTGCTTTTAGCTGCCTATAAGTCTGTTAGACACCTTATTAGTGAAAACAGTGGTAAAATATGGTGAGAATCCTATTTTTCAAATGTCTAATGTATTTTACTGTTTCTAAAAATAAAAATGATCCTGAAACGACTATAAATGGGATAATGTGCGTAAAGGGGCCTAAACCACATGGACAGCCACATTGAGCGATGGGTTACAGAATGGACGACAGGCAATATTGGTTTCTCTTTGGTCCCAAATGTCAGTTTTAACTTTGCCTCAACCAATGAACACAGTAATAAACTCACCCAATATAGCAAAATAAATATTAGATGGAAGCACGCCGAAATAAATAGTTCAGTATTTTTTTAACATACCCATTACAAGTATTTTTAAATACATTAAAAGTTAAAGATACACTGAGAAATTAATTTTCAGTATTTATTTTGCATCCTAACTAACGTGATAACATTTTCTTAAAAACTTAATAAGAATTGAAAAAAAACCAATCAATGTGTTATTTTAGAAATCAAGTATTTAAATACTTTGTATTAAATTATGAAAATAGCTTTCAAAAGAATCTGATAAGCAATACAACTAATAAAACAACTATTTAACATGGCTGCTACTATTTTATAAGTAAATTAATACTACTCAATAAATTATCACTTTTTTTACTAATAATATTGATGGTTCGATTTTTATTACCCATTACAATAAAGAATGAACATAATGTAACATTATACTTTGGTATATTAGTGCAGTTTGTATTTATATTTTAATACATTTATTTTGTGCTGTCTAACGCTCACTTGTATTTTTATGTACAAACACGTGTGACATTATCTAAATAATAATAATAGATACTGTCCCCGCTCACTGTACATGTATGTGTGGGTGTACGGGTCATCACCACTGTACGTGTATGGGTGAGCGGGCGGGCATCACTATTGAACGTGTATGGGTGGGCGGGCGTGTTTTATAATATTATTTTATATTATTACCACTTACACTATAAGTAATAATAACAAGTGTGTGTGCGTTGTAATCAAATTGAGCTGATATCCTCCCCTTTCTCTAGCAGCTTTGAAAATAACGTGCTAAAAACCAAAAAGCTGCTTCATTGTTTCAATTTTGAAGATAAAAACGGATTAAACGACTATTAAAAATACTTTCCAGAACTGGACGGATAGATCTAAGCCTATACATGGAAAAAATGGAAGGTAATAAAAAAGAAAACACTTCCAAAAAGTCACGAGAAACAACCGATAATCCCCTAACCCCAACCATGGAAGAGAAGCTCGGAGATTTTCCATCACTGCCTCCCCCAGCCCCTTCTGACACCCAGGTCTCCGCCAGCGGATTCTGTAACAGGAATAAAAAGACAGGATACTGTGGTACAAAGGGGTAGTTAATCTCATAAGGATTAACTACCCCTTCACGGGAATGCTAAGTTAGTGATTTAGTTACTATATATCTGCTGGAGTAAGGGTGTGTTTAAGTGATAATTATGTACTTACAAGTAGTTGTGTGAATGAAGTTATTATTGTATTGAGTAGAGAATTAATTGAACTTTATACCTTATCAGAATAGCATGAAAAGAAGAAAATAATAGCATTTACAACGAAATTTATAAACGTATAATAATCATTCATAGAGATAAATTGTATTCTATTTTATAATATAATACAATTTATTATAAATAAAAATAATTAATATAGTAGAATACAATTTAATATAATTAAAAAATTTAATAAAAACAATTTATTAAATAGGTAATAGTTATAAATAAAAACTAAATGTTTTATTTCGAGGATTTGACATTACACTGCCAAAAATTTAAATATAAAACAAGTACCCACACAGTATAAACAATATCGTGATCGAAAGTTTACCAATAAAGATGTAAAATCGGCAAATCCCAACATTCAATCAATTACTTATGACAAACCCAGGTCCAAACATGGCTGAGCTTCCGTTGATTTATATCCAACCAGGTGTTGTTTAGTCAAAGTTCTGTCACTAACTTTGCCCTGTTCTATGACAATATCACGAATTATTTACTTTTCATTTCCATATTACCGTTTATTGGCTGGGATTCTTAACGGGAAACTGCAATATGAATAAACTGCGAAATGAATATAATATTTTTCATGCTATTTAAAACATTTAGGAGGCACAATTATAAAAAAAGAACGAGAATTACAATTGACAACTTTATCCGGTAAAGTGGCTAGTTATATACAATATGTATAAATTAACAATAATACTTGAATATCATTATTAGGGTAAGAAATGGGAAGAACTACCAATCACCAATTTATGGGTATTAGTGGTTGGGTGGGTGTGTCACACCATTACTGGGCGTGTATATGTAGATGTGTTTGCCATCACCGCCCTCTATGGGTGATGGGTGGGTGGGTTTGTAAGAGGGTGTTAATTTGGATCTTCACTACTAAACGTGTGTGTGTGGGTGGGTCATAAAGTTAAACGTTTTTAATTCCACTTAATTAACAGTGAAAAAGCCCCAGAAAGGACCACTAATGGCCCCTACTTTAGCCCTCTCGTTGTTCGTTTCTACTACGTCATAGCGATGACGTAATGAGATCTTCATTATTACGTTCTCTTGTGTTTGACAAGTCAATTAACGTCCAGGTCTTGAGCTGTTCTTTACAGCGTAAGTTTTTTAAAAAATGTCTTTCAATTTCATTAGTATTCTTATCAACGTTCTTAATTTGTGGCATTTGAGCCGGCTACAACAACTTTATATAAAACTATATCAGAATCATTAGTTTATGAGTTATTAAAATATAAAGTTTTTATGATAGTAATTAAAATAACGAGGTTTATAACATTATTTAATCTATTTTTAACAGATTTTGTTTGTTTAAATCTTTTCCACTGCTATAAATATTTTTTTTTGTTTTAAACGGGTAATATATTGCATATATACTAACACATGAAATTTCTTGCACATAGTCAATATCAACATTACGTTTTCTAGTTTCTTCCATGTTATATTTTCTGTATACATAACAAACTAACTCTAATGGTTTGGGCTCTTTTTCAGTCATATTTTTTAAGGGAAGACTGCGGCCGTCAAACTCACACTTTTTTTAAGGTTTCTAGGGTTGATCTTACAATGGTTATATTTGCTACCCCTGTTAAGGGGTGGGGGACACAATCCCTTTCAATATGAGACTAAATACAGTTCTATATAACGTTAGACTTTGCATAAGGTCTTCAAAGAAAATTTACTCAGTTAAAATCAGAATACATAGATAGTTCTCATAAAGACCATGATAAAATCATTTGAGCATAAAATTAATACAGAAACGCGCTTAGTAACCACTAGGCAAACAGTTTAAATTTATATAGTTAAACTTAAAATATTCCTATTTAAATACGCTCTATGAATTTACAATACCTAGATTATTTTATTTGTATAAGTTATATAAAATTAAGCTTTTATAATATTTACAAGTTAACACTCGTTAATTACGTAAGTAATACGTATGTTAAAGCTAAGAGAGAGGATAGATAAGAATATAGTAAGATAAAATGTTCACTAACCCTTTCAGTAGTTAACTATATATTTTACATACACCTAAATTAAATTTTAAGTTTCTTTACATATGTAATTGCTAAAATTCACAGGACTGAAACACGACAATTTTATAATCAATTTTCAAATGCTAATAGGACAGTTGGTATCAACTCTGTCTAATTCATAGTTTTATAGACACATAGAAGGGATTATAAACAGTAAATAAAGCACTGTCGATTATACAAGGGCTTGATATTGTACTAGAATCTTAAAATATTTATCCATGGGCGCGCAAATCTAACATATCATTTATGAAACTCTGTATATCTAAAATTACTAAAATCACAATACGTGGTAGGGTGGGTGGTTGGTTGAATTAATAATACTCACTCACCCAAACATTTTCGTGATTTCGGATAAATGAATTAATACTCACCACTATAAAATTTAAATAAACTCCCTTAATTTAGTTTAAATTAAATTTAAATTTAAAATCCGAATTTTTCTTGAGTTGATTATTCTACATTTGCTTAGTGTAAAAAAAAAAACTGAATATGACATAAGTAATTTATTGAAATATGCTTTTTAATTTACAACTTAGCAGTGCTAATGTTTTTTTATAACAATACACAATTGATAATATACATACAATATACATTTTGAGAAGGATCAGCTGATAACCACCGGCTGTTCATTTGTCATTGGGCTATTAATTAATGACACTTTCTAAGGAATAGTCGGCCTTAGTTTGTAACAATGACTACATTCACTCATCTACACTCATCACACTCATTCGAAATCCATATTCGCCCATATCTTGACAATCGGCGTCTTATGAATAAATAAAAAATAAAAATAAAAAAGAATTAAAAATAAAAGTAAATCCCACCTAGATTTATGTCTGTGGATAGAAAGTTCATAAATAGAGATGCCGGCCACAATCTCTCGTTTGTGAGCTGGTCCATTTGTTTTGCCTTGTGGCATTCTGTTTCTCCTTGAACATGGCAGTGAAATTATTATTTTGCATCGATTTCTAAAGTTGCTAAGGCATTAAAAATGTCTAAAACCGTCTAAAAGTAGACTCTACTTGAAACTGCTTGAAAATGGTTGTTACATTAATAAAGTAAAGTCAATTAAAATAATAGATTTACATCTACAACAATGGCTACGATTATACTAAGTGTATAAACGTTTTGAAAAAATATATGTTATGTGAGAAAAATACATAAAACATATTCTATACGATTTCTCAAAAGTTGTACGGATGTTATTTGTAGACAAAAATGGGTTACATTTAAAAAAAGGCTTTTTTAGATTTACTTGGCGCTTGGTTATTTATTAGGAAAAAATTAGGTACTTTATTAGTGAAATCTTCGTAAAGGCATTTCTTAAATTGTCCGCCACTACACATTTATTAATTTTAATAAAGCACTTTTAGTAAAAACATTTCAAAAATAATTTTTGATCAAAGACACATATGACAGTGGATTATTTGAATCCAACAAGGAAATGTCCGAATATTTCTAGACTAGAAATACAAATTTCAATAAACACACAAAAACATGTTTACACAAAGTGAGTTAAATTCTAATTCCGAACAGAAATCGACAAGGTTTGTAAATAATGTTATTGTAATAATGGTTAAAAACGTTTAGTAGTCTGCAGTAAATTCGCGCTTTGGTTAATTGTATACGTGATATTTGTGCTTTTTTTGACAACTTTGAAATTAGAATATTAATAGTGTTTTTTTGAATAAATAAAGTAAGAACAATTTTGTATTTACTAGTTATAGTTTAATAAGTCAAGTATTAGACGGAAAATCAGGATCAAAATAGATTTTGCTTGTTAAAAAACTGCAATAAAATATTTTAACAAAGTTTCAAACTCTAGCTAAAACTTAATTTTCCGCCAGGACGTGTTGCAAATGGCTTCAATCAAATCTTCAAGGTAGGAGTTGTAAAAGCTAACACGTACATGAAATGAAAGAAAATTTCCCTGTCGT
Source organism: Stictocephala bisonia (assembly GCA_035578905.1). Classification (NCBI taxonomy): domain Eukaryota; kingdom Metazoa; phylum Arthropoda; class Insecta; order Hemiptera; family Membracidae; genus Stictocephala; species Stictocephala bisonia. The sequence goes on along the minus strand of JAQJVL010001923.1, from coordinate 107,772 downwards.
TCTGACATAAAGTTTACGTCTGGGACAGTTGGCAACTTTATTTACCTCTTGTTAAAACTTTGAAACATTCAGTTTTGTTATTCCTGAAAATATCCAATTTTCGTGAATATAAATATTTTTATGAAGTAACAAAATGAGATCCTCATATTTAATTTGAGAATTGTTACGTATTTAAATTATAAATTATTTTAATATTGAATGAAATACATATTAATCAAAATCGTATTACCGAACCTATTAAAAACTAAGAACATAGAAATTACGTTTTTCTTTAATAAAATATGATTATAATTTTCAGGATTGTAATAACTATTTATTAGTATATACTTCATTGTAATTACAAGAATAAGGTTAATTTAAACGTAAAATCAAGTTTTCGTTAATGAATTTAATTAGTTCCATATTAATTGTTGGCGGAAGTTACAGGCTAGCATGACAAGAGCATCAAACGTTGAATATAATACATGTATAAGAGTTACTATTCTGCTGAGAAAATGAACCACGCATATAGTGGTTTCAGCAGCGGAGGAGCAGCACCACCTTTATATTACCTTTGGCTTTGTATTTTCAATGCTCTGATCACTAGTTCTGTATAAATTAGCAAGGTGTAAGTAGCAGTAAGTAGCAGAGACCTTACCACTTTCTCACCCTACTCATTATCGAAATCAGCCAATTGACTCAATTATCACTTTTTTACACTCATTCACTTACAAAAATGTTCTTTGCTATGATTTAAAATCTTATATCTATCTACTATATGTTTACGAATATAATGTTCGTATGTCTGTGTACATGAAACTCTATAAATATAGAATGGGTTTACTTCACATGTTTATCCAACATTATATTTATGTATCACAGAGTTTTATATATTTAGTTCTTGAAATTTTAAATGAAAACAGTATGTTTCCAGCATTCCCTAACCTACCTTCATTTGATAAATGGAAATAAGTGTTAGTCATAAAAAAGGACTACTGTGCATATTATATCAAAATCATATCCTGTGTATTTATTACTCTATTCAGATAATTTGTTACTAATGAAAACAATCATAAGTTACTGTTTTCACATAAAAAAAGAATAAGTTGAGCCTAGCCAGTTCTATCTATAAAATTGTCTAGTTCTAACCATATCGAGTTTTATTTTATTTTATGTTTATAATTGTATGTACAATGTGCTGTAGTTTGGGACGATGTTAATATTAAAAACTTTACATCCTTAAACTATATATATATATATATACAATATATACAACAAATGTATACACATTTTTTTAGCAATATTAAGGCATAAAAAGTACAGAAAAATAAAATAAAGTTTTAAATACAGACAATTCTATTCTACGTACCTCTACATATCCTACTAATATTTTAATAAAATAAAACCATTTTACCCATCTATAAGACATCGTCTAGCTTATTAATTTTGCACAAAAAGGCTTTCCAAACAAACATGAATGTAATAAATGTAAGTGATAAATTACAATGGTGGTTTTATTAATGGCTGCCATAACCTCACTTCAAAAGGAACCCCGCAGTGCATCGATGTATTGACGAGCAAGCGTGGGATACCCCAGCTGTGTTGGCCTGGTTTACCTCTAACGGACAGGGCTGCAGGTCATATGGTAAATATTTTATATAAAGTTGTGAGTTTTACAATATTGTGTAAGTTCCTAATAACGCAGGTAAAAGAATTCTTACACTACCTTATTCTTACATAAGGTAATAGTAATCATGTAGCCATTTATTATCATAAGGAAAGAAACCTGACTTATATAGGCCTAATCATAAGTTTGATACAGGGAATAACAAAATGGTAGTAAACTGGGTGATTAGTGGGATTAGAGGAGTAGTTCTTAATCGTATTTCTCTGGAAGGAAACAATGCGTGAAGATTGGATCCGAACTTAGTGGTTTTGAAGCTGGAGAGGTAAAATATGGCGTAACACAGGCGTTTGGTACTTTTAATTTTTGGAATAACTGTGTTCCGATAAAATGCAACTTTTTATCAAAATAATTTACTCGAGTTGCGGAGAAATAATATTGATCAAAATAGTTACTTCGAAATTTAAATGACCGCTTCTCTGGAAAGGATACACATTTTGAAGTCCGGCTTGCGAAAGATTACGTCTCTTAAATATTCTTTTTATTTGATACCAAACTTGGCCTTCGTTTACATTAAAGAGTTTCGCTCAACGGGCCGCCCTCCTGAAAAGATGAAATGTTGCTAATGGCTTCAAAAAGTAGGTTCTTTGTAACCATGATGTAATACAAGATTTCACTTTGACAAGTGAAGTCATACAACATTTTTGAAAGCGTTTCCATATTTTTTTCACTACCTTGTATATAAGTTACTATATAGGTTTACCCAGGCTATAACTCAACCTAACTAATTAAGAATAATTAATTTGACATCATCTGTAGATTGTATGGACCTATAACCTCTTTAAAAATGCAAACTAACGTAGAAGGCTCGCCTTATTAAATACAAGCTGTAGCAATTTACCAATAAAATTAGAATTCAACGTAAAATGTTTCAGATATATTCACGAACAAAGACGAATATCAAACGTGTAGTAATTGTCTATAATTACTAGGTTAGTTGATGATTTCCCACAGAAACGTCAGACATTCTAAGTATTGCTTGGAATACCACAATGAGGGATGGGTAGCCCCTGATGGACCGCAGCCAATATTGGATTCCTTTTGGAGCCGACTGTCACCGAAACCCACCCATAAACTTGGCTTCAAACTTAAAGGCTGACTAAATATTGGAGAGATGACCTCTAGGTGGGGTGAAGTACTACGTACAAGTGTCTACAAAACATTGTTAAATAAAGTTCTGTGATAAATAAAAAAAAGACTACACCAATTTTTTAAATAAAACAGAAGCACTGATGTCAATGCAATTTTCATTTAAAAGTTTTTGATGAAAGTAAATAACTGATAGGGCAATCGAAACTTTAAACTATAAGTCAAATATTAGTCAAACTTTGTCAGATATTATTAATTAAATTTATGAATTATAGAAAGTTAAAAAATGAATGTTCGTAAATATTGGAAAATGAATAAGTCAAATTATTTTGAGAAATAAGCAATCTTACTGCTAGATTTTATGTAACACTAAGGAAAAATAATAAGTCATGGGTCTAAAAAATGTTGTAGATATTTCATCTCACTAAATTTCGGTATTTTGCCATATAACTTATATTAAAATTTAACTAAAGATATTTCTTACAAATACAATACCATTTAATAAATAATACTATTTATATTTTCTCCTGTTCTAAATTTTCTACACGTATTATTATTTTTTTTTTTTTTTTTACATGATGCTGATATAATTCATTATATTTGCTGTTATTATTAAAATGCATTATATATTTATTTTGTCTTGATTTTTCCTCTGAGGATCTATTGCATTGAATAAAATATAATAAAAATGAAAGTAACGCAAATCATTACAATATTAGTACAACATTACAGATATTATGGTAATCGATTTCGTTTAACATCCTCAGACCAAAGGGACTGACCAAGGGGAATGAAAGTAACGCAACTCACACGACTAACAGGCCAAGGACGAGAAAATATGATTGTCAACTGGAGTCACTCTTTTGTAACTGCTGAAGTACCTTTTTGTTTGCCTTACTCAGCCCATTCCCCATAGGCTATTGATTGTGTATTGATCTGAGTGAGGAACTTATCAGACGGAGTAGGGGGAGAACCAGTATTGTAAAAGGTAGATATTCCTGATAAAAAACTTCAATAAAGACCAGGATTTGAACCTGTGCTATTTCTAACTCATGATAAAAACCCTGACGTCTTAGACCACTCGGTCACAGGCTTGTCCAAACTATTGGCTGGCTATTATTGGTAGTTTATTTGTGTTTCACTATTTGCCGAAAAACATTACGTAAAGCTCTTTAAGAATTAAAATTAACATTATATTTATTTAGAGATAGATTATAGTAACAAATTATTGTGTCGTCAATCGATTAGAGTCATATTAAAAAAAACGTTAATCCTAGAATTTTGGTTTCATAACAGTCCCTTTATTTTAACTGTTGAATTTAAAATAATTATAAATTTACATTGAATTTATGTACAAAATATATATATAATTATTCTTATTCATTAGAAATCATTAAGACGCCGATCGTACAGATATTAGCGAATATAAGAGACGGCTGAGTGTGATGAGTGTAGATGAACGAGTCTAGGCATTGTTATTAACTAAGATCGACAGTTCCTCAGAAAGATCTGTTTATTAATAGCCATACAGAATCCGAACAACATAGTATTGCTATGATTATCAGCTAACTGATAAACCTGACACTCAGTTCTCTTCCCTACTCAACATTTGAACCTTGAAAACTACACAACATGGACACCCACTCTCTCTCTCTCTCTCTCTCTCTCTCTCTCTCTCTCTCTCTCTCTCTCTCTCTCTCTCTCTCTCTCTCTCTCTCTCTCTCTCTCTCTCTCTCTCTCTCAAGAAAAAAAACCAAGGGCAATTACATTAGGATATAGGTATGCTACTATTAGTTTGAAAAAGTTATAGTAATGTTTAGTTATTTGAAATTCAAATTTAATCAAAACATAAGAACCTATTTAAAGGAATTGGTTAGAAAAAACTAGGTCTAGTTCTGCAGCAATCAACTCAAATGAGTTCTATTTTTGTGAATGTGTTGAAGTCAAGTTCAATGTAACAGTACGAGTAGCCTTAGTGTAATACTACTATTATTAACAGGGAAATATCAATACCTTTGAGAATAATATGTTCATTACTAAGAAAAAGGTATTGATAGAAAATAATTTGACTTTAGGCTTTACAACAGTTAGTGTTAAAAACAAGAGAAGGCTTTAGATTATATTATGTAAATTAAATTATTTTCAAGCATGATTCTGACATTAATCACCGTAGTTTTAATAAGGCATGTGAATTGATAAAATCTTTTTGGACTCCAGTTTTCATATGGAGGTCTATATTTATAGAAGCCACTTCTAATATAATATTAATACCACGCATTTTCTTAATGCATTACTTTTATTCTTTTTTTTAAAATTAATCCAATAATAAGTATATTAAGATTTTTTTAAAATAAATAAAATACTCTATGAAAAAAGTAAAAGCTGGTTTAAGTAAGTGTAAAACTTAGGATAGCTAAGAATTAATTAAGCTCCACTGGACAGGGAATTAGTTACTGAGATGGTAATTCAGATACGGTAAGAGTCTATGAAGGGGTATTTTCTCTAGGAGATGTTATAGAATACTGAAATATCTAAAAATGATCTTTTTTATTGTTTATTATATTTTTTATACATGGAAAACCCCCAACTTGAGCCGCGAGTTATTTTATTGCCTGATTTTGTTATTACATTAACTTTAAAAACTCACTACTCAAGTTAAAAGCAAACGTTCTTAGTAAAAATTAAATTTGTCTACTTAACTCGGTTTCAAATTAGATATTTTAAATTCAAATTACTGAGAAATAATAAAATTTTTAAGATTGTTGACTTAAAACAAAGTGGAAAGTTTTATCAGTCAAGTTTCATAGTTTAGTAGGTATAACAAGTACCATACTTTTTTTACCCACTTTATATTTTGAATTTTCAGAGGTGTTAAATAGCGGTAAGACGTTTGTCCTTTTGTAAAAAAACACAGGCTAAAGCTTTATACTGTGGAGGCTAGCTTCAATGTTTTCGAATGTTCAATAAAGTTCACGCACATGCCTACAGGCCCATGTATATGGTGAGTGGGGTTTTTATGTAAAAGAGCTTCATGTTAGTTTTAGAAAAATATTACTAATAAAACCAATTGTTTTGAACATTTGAAAAAAATAGTTACTTAAGGAAGTAGAAATAACTTGAATAAAAAAAAAATGGCAACACATTTGATAGTTTAATTAAAAATATATATTTTCTTATACAATAAAAGACTAGCGGACGTTAATAACTCGTAGTAAAACGAGTTATGTGGCAGCATGAGTATACCCACATGATATATCGTGTGGGCTTTATACAATGAATGTGTAAACCCTATCTTTTGTCTTCATATCCCAGGATCGTTTATTTTATCTTCCTAAAAACTTTTTTGAGAGTTAATTTATCTTCAAATTCTTACTAAAATGCTCCCATGTACGAAAATAATTAAACGTTTTGATTTAAACTTAACATTTACAATTGTGTCTCCTGATACAGTTTATTTAATGTGTCTTTTTAGTTTTTGGTATAATATTAAACATATTACTAACATAATATCACAGCTAAACTTATTCTTTGATTTATTTTTGTCTATAATTTATTATTAATATGGCTGTATATGTAAATCCTATCTTGGAATAATCGTTTAAAATGGAAACATTTTGATTTTATGGGATGTTATAAAAATGTTTGAATAATTTAGTTTTAGTGTATCCGATTTTTATTATTAAACAAGTGTTAGTTTTATGAAGCACACTTCAATTCGTAAAAAACATTTAGCACTTATCATTTGTATATTTGTTAAACTTCTTATCTTAAGTATAAAAAATGAGGCACGTTTACAATTTATTCTGTTTATATAAACCAACTTTTGTTTTATTGTTTAATAACATTTTATAACATAATTTAAAAAAACGCACAATATTATAATAATTATAATTTTGTTCTTCGTTACTCATAATTAAACGTTATTCGTAGATATATGGGTCATTATGAGGGGTAAATGAGTGTAGATGAACGAGTGTGGTCACTGTTACTAAAGGCAACTATTCCCCAATAGCCAAAACAACTGAGGGACCTACATCTTTATGTAAAATCTCAACCACGTAGTACCAATCTCATTTCAGCCAATGACAAGCCTGATACTAAATCATCTTACCTACAAAACATCAGGACACTGACTACCACTCAATTTGGACACTCCAGACTTCTCAAGTAGTGTTCATGTCGATGGCAACTACTAAGTGGACGCCGTGTTGGTATTATGAGGATCGAGCAGAGAACCTATCGCCTACAATCTCCCAAACACTTTGTCCCAAAGTAGCTGGGTTACAGCACTGCGCCACCAGTGCCAACTGTAACAATATATGCAAGGTTTTTGTTCATATTGATGTTCGAAGAATAAAATATGTATTCAAGTATTTAACTTCAATAATAAAAATATTGTACCATAAACGTAGAATATTGTTATGAAAAATATTATATTAGAAAGTTGTATAAAGTCGCTCTTATGGTTATTCATTGTAAGCGAAACTTATTAATGCATTCCACTAGGTAAATTTGGTTCAAAACTTCATTTCGCACTGAGTGAGTGGACTTAAACGTTCCATCTTAAAGGACGATTTTACATTGGTAATTATACTGAAAAGTCCAGAAAAAGAACTGCTAATGGCCTCCTTTGAAACCAACCACTTTATATTTTACCAGGTCTTTCCACATGAATATGTACGGACACATTTCATTGTATTAATACTTTCAGAAATGATGAAACGTTATTTATTGTTCATTCGACCTTATTTTCCTAACATAGAGGATTGATAAAGGTAAAATATTTATTAATTTGTTTACCGGCACTCCAAAAGGGACCGGCATCTATATATGCTTTTAAACTTATAAAGAAAGGTGTATAGGTACAGCCTTCTATAATAGCCTTCTATAATATCCATTTTTTGGGTGCTTGTTTTATTAAGATAAAACTAAAATATCTTTAAAAAATATAAATTTAAGATAGTTTTATATTTTCTTCAAGCATTAAATAAGGTTATGTATAATGCAGGGGTTATGTGTGTGACTAAGGGTTATATAATGATAGAGCTTATAACTATTTCTTAGTGATATTTCGTATATTAAATTTTTTTTTAGCTTGATGAATCTTATTTTTTCATTATTATATTTTAGAGGATCAGCATTTTATATTAATTATCAAGGCTTAATTTACAACAGTATGGTTAATTTTATTTTAATAAATCTTTTGACACTATTTTTCAACTATTTCATACACCATACATTTAACAACAAAGTTTATTAGAGTTGTAAAGTAGCAGATGTGAATGTTATAACACGTATTTAAATAAAACAAGTTGGTTTGTTTGCACATTGCAATTAAATTAAAATTAGTTTTCGGCATTTTCTCTTTGGCTATAAAGGGGATACAGATTTATAATAGTGATTTAATAGTGTCTAGTGATTTATAAGTAAATAAACACATTTCCATAAAGCAATACTTTATATAATAAAACAAGCTTGAGTGTGATGAGTGTAGTCATTGATACCAACTAAGGTCGACTGTTTCTCAGTGAGAGCTATTTATTAATAGCCCAATAGCTAGAACAACTAAGGGAAATAAAGCTTTGCGTGGAATCCGAACAACGTAGTGTTGTTTTGATTTTTAGCTATTTTTAGTTACTATTATTCAGCTAGCCTATAACTATATTGAAACCTGGTCTCTACTAATTGTTATTTAAATTTCAAAAAGATAATATTTCCAATCTATCCATGCTTTCTTTATTTTGGCTTTCTATCGAGTAGGATTTGACCAACGTAAAAGTCTTCATTGTTAGCGTATACCGACTTTTGTTTGATCATAGTATAGACTGAGAGAATGCTTTTATGAAGTTATTTATTTGTGTAGCCTAATTAATCGGATAACGAAAATATGATAACTCCGAATCTTAATATTTTTGTTAGTAATATAAATATGCCACGTATAATAATCAACTTAAAATTATGTGTTAATTCATTTATAATACTAGCATCATATTTTGTATTGTATTCTTTAGACTATAATATTAAACAATGAACAATTTTTTCAACATAAAAAGATGAAAATATTTAATTAAAAAAAGTGTTGACATTTATTATTTAGTTTTAAAAACTTATAATTCACTAAAATGAATTACTATATACTAAATATAATTTTCATATTTTAAACAAATAAACGTTCAAAACATCTACCAAGAGTAAAATGACAGAAAGAGCTGTCTTGTCAAGGCATGGTTAAGTAAAGAGGAGAAATGCTTTCCATTGTCAAGACCTTCCGGGAATAACAATGCTCGAATGACGTCACGTTTAAGGCCCATTTTGTATAACGCACTGTTGGGTATTAAGGTAACAATATTATCTCGTTTGATGATGTGGTTGTCTAAGTGATGATGTTCTGTTGTATTGTGTGAGCTGGTGAACAGCCTTTCCACTTAACACACTTATCACACATCTAGCTTATTACCAAACCTCAGTTTCCTTTAAAACATTGACTAAAATGGTGGTCTTACCAATTCCTACAGTTGACTTTAATATTGAAGAGGTTCTCCAATAAATTAATATTTCAGTCCAAGGGAGAAAAGTGAGAATTATTTGAGAAATGAGTTACATAAGTTAAAGTATTTAATATATATACAATAGTATTTAAAAGACCGGCATAAACGAATTAATACAAACTAAATTTAGTAAATAGTACGTATAGTTGGCAGGAAAATATAATAATTTATTCATTTGTAAAAAAAAAAAAAAATACTAACTCTCATAGAACTATTTGTTGTATGTTAAAGAGAAAAGGTGAGTCATATTTTACTTTCAAATATGAACATACAATGTAAATAAAAAATGTATTTTGTGATTTTAACAAATAATTTACGTAATTATACAGATTATACTTGTGGTAAATTGTTGTTAGGATAAAAAAAAAAAAAAAAAAAAACCATGTCCCTCGATGCACAGCATGTGGGGACATGAAGGACTCGTCACTCGGTCCTTCTAATATCCTGCCAGGCAGGATACGGTTTCACATCCCAAACTCCCAAAGATTAATTGCAAAACTGTCAGTAAAGGTTGATATTGATTTTTAGTAGTTGATTAAAATACTGTGTTAAGCCCCCTTAAAAAAAAAGATATTGAAAAATTATTTGGAACAAATAATAATTTATCAGAGATACAATACTATCTATCTGGTCGTAATTTATCTTCTACACTAAATAATTATTAAATATGAAGAGTTTATTTTAACAAAATTAATTAGGTAAACAATATCTACTGACAATAAAATACATAAGCAGGAATGCAAAAAACAAATTATTTAAATAAATTAGCGTTAAAAATTCAAACTAACAACCCTTACAAAGTAAAAGTAAAGTGCTCAAACAATTCCATTTAAAATTTGAATTGTTTTTCTAATGTACAAAAATATATATCAACATAAATAAATAAAACAGTACTAGTAGACAAACAAGAGGTCACGCTTGGTTCAGAGTTTCGATGGTTTGCGGTGGTTTATCTAGGTTAATGAACAAAGTTCCCTAATTCAATTATGCAGAGTGTCTGCTTATACAGTACTTGGTAAGCAGAAAGCTGTAAATAACTATTTATACGGCTAAACTATGCTAACAAATTGAGTACTATTTGTCGCGTTGCGAACTGTGATCGTTTTAGTTTATAGTATACCAACACTCACCTTATATAAGTAAATAGCCTTCGTATAGTTTAGTGCTTCAATAATAAGATTGATAAGTATATCTTTACAAAGTCTGATAAATACCTAAAATACCTTGATAACTTTTATGACTTTATTTGAGCTTTTATAGCACTATAAAATGTAATTCAGCAAGGTTATGATTTGGTGGCAATAGTTCAACCACCCACTCACCTACAAATAATCAGGCAGAACATTGAATAACAAATAATTAAGTCTAAACAAGTTTAGTAAAAAAATTGCTCGGTTATGCATGTATAGTATACGTAGAATATATTTTTGGATTTTTTTTATAAAGTTAAATCACCCACCACCTCACATGAGCCTGTTCATGAAATTTAATAAACGAGTGAAATACCGACCGTTAGTTCGGTTTGGGATTCGAACCTCGGAACTGGCTCTCCGCAGTCACTTATCCACCACACTGACATGTACTTGGATATACATAGCTTGGACGTATCTTGAAATGTAAGATATTTTCTTTATCAATAACATTATATTCACCTAGATTTTATTATTAAAATTTGTAAAAACCATCGTACATTTTAAAAATGAATTGAACAGATTTTTAAAGTGTTGGTAAAGTTAAAATTTTGAAACATTTCCAACAGATTTTACAGCAGCCTTTTGCTTTGAAATATACATATATATATATTTTATTGATTTTATGCCATTTATTAATTTGTGAAATATTTTTTGGTGGGCCGGTGTCCGAACGGTATAAGGCGTCAGGACTTTGAGTCTAGACGGAAGATTATCATTAATATTAACATTCTACTGTACTATTTCACAATATTACTCCATCTTAACAAGTTCCTCGCACATATCAATAGTCTATAGGGAATGAGCAGAAAGGTTGAGGAGGATCAGCCTTTCCTGAAAAATGTCCAGCAAACAACACAAATTAAAGATAATTATATATAATACTAGCGATAGCGTACAGGTGTTTAACAGTCCACAGTAAATATTTAATTATAAGGTAAATAATGTTTATTAAATTTTGTAATAGAAGGAAAATAATTTATTTGGAAAGAAAACTTTCAGGTTTTGGCGGGACACTTTACGAATCACACTATTTGTAAGTCTTTTACAATAACTGCCTTTTATAATGACCTTTTAAAATTAATACTAATTAAATATACTATAATACTATAATATAATACTAATTAAAATAAATTATAATTTTGAAAATTTACAAATGTTGTGCATAAAATAAATGCTGACTTTTTGTGACAGATGTGATTGATCTATCAAAATCTCATTTCCACCAGTCTTAAAACTTTTCGCAGACTTATATTTTCTCTCCAGGCAGACATATTTCTGAAGGCATTGGTCTATATAAGACGAGTCAGAATGGCAGTCTCCGGAGTAAATATTATTCCTATAGATTAGACAGGTAGGCTGGCAAGGGGTGGCAGTTGGGGGGTGGCGCATGAGCGTCTCAGCCGCTGAGACTCGGCGCCCTACTTGTTGAGTGCACTCAGTTCTCGCGAGATGCCGCTTGTGTACTGTGCGCTTCCTAGCACACTATAGTGAGTGCGGACCGGTCACCGGTGAGTACTGGATATACCAGGTTCGTCTCTTAAATATATATTGGTTATATTTTATGGAATTTTTGTAGAGTTAAAAAGTCTAAGTAAACATTTTCTTAATATATTTGACGAATATTATTCTACGTTAAAAATTTTAGATAAAATTTAACTCACTTTAAAAATGCATAATAAAAAAAGCAAGACAAATATTTTAAGCCATATAATATATTGAAAATTTGTTCTTTTTTATATCTTAACACACCTTATGAGAAACTAATAATTTAACGACTAATAAAATAATTAAGAATAACCAGTCGATAGTTCAATTTAATGACATTGTCTTTCATTACTTTATGACATTATTGGGTATGAATATGCCATTTTTCATGTAAAACAATTCTTAATTAACATAACTATTTTGAAAACTGAATATAATACAAACAAAACATAAAATATAAAATAATAAATATACTTATATTAAATAAATATGAAGTATCATCGGTTACACAATGAAGGATTATTTATTAATATTATTAGTATTTATATTTGATGGTCTAAAAATAACGAATTTATAATTAATTAAACTGAAGTTTGTTTCGGTTTTTTAAATTGTGGTTTTAATAATTTAACACTATAAATTTTTATAAGCAACCAATAATATAATTTGTTTCTAAAGTCTGATTATTATCCCTGTTAGAATCTATATTTACTGGTAAAAACTGCACCAAGATGCTATCTACACTGTTTCCAAGATAACCAGACGTTTCGCCCATCCTGTGATGTGGTATCCTCAGTGGCACTACTGAGATTGGTTTTATTGTTTGAACTATCGTTTTTTCAACCAAAGTAATTCTTTCTAAACAAATATTTGGATGGCTATGACTGTATTTATAGATTTATCTCCTGCTGTATTATTTTTGTCATTGGAATGAATAACATTTCCCAGGTGATTTGTTACAAATATTCATAAAAGTCGTATTTTTTCATATATAAAGAAACGTACTTACTGCATATGCAAGCAAAGTATATAGAGTGCTTATGTAAAACAGCTGTTAATGGCGAACCAAGGATAAAAATATTCTGTCATGAGGATCATAAATACCTTAAGAGATTTACTAAACTTTATTAAAGAGCTATCAAATAAAAAATAATAATAAAAATAAAAACATTAATTTATTCGTTGTACACTAAACTCTCTGGACGTTTACTATTTTTCTTCTAACATATCACGATATAGATGACATTTATAAAAACCGTCTGATTGGGATCCTATATTATGCCGGAGAAGAATAGAATAAATTATCTATATAAATTGGAAAGGCAATAGAAATTTTCTCTCTGAAAACGTTAAAGTATTTCACGTTTGTTATGAATAAAACATGCAATCAGAAGTTGAATAACAAAATGTTACCAAACCATTCCAAGAATGCAATTGTTTATTAAAGGCGGGATAATTTATCTCCGTTTGTTTTAATTCTATTTTCGGTACCATTAACTTTATTTAAATACATACGTTGTGTTTCGGCAACGTTTCTGAGTGTAAACGTGAACAGCACAGTCCATACAGTTAGAGTACATTATTTATATTATATCATATTTTATTGTTTATCACATTTAATTTATATTAAATTATAAATTTATATATATATTATATGAATATTATATTATATACATTATATAATTATTTTATTAATATCATATAATTTATATTGTCATATTTATAATTTAAGTCCCTACTCTTTAAAATCTCATTCCCTTTTAAGCTTTTCAATGAGATATAATAATGTAAAATTTATGCAATAATTTGTTACTTAAAGGACAAACTTGACAAATATTATGTCATAAAAAAGAGAAAACAATTCATTGTTCTTGATAAAAGACCGAAAAAAGATATTGACTATGTAATAATTTTATTGTAACACTATAATGCACATTATATTGAACAGCATATTATTTTGTGGAACGAGTTTTTATTTAAATATTTTATAAATATTCTATTAAAATGATATTTCTATTTAAATTTTTAAATATAAAAAAATTTGATATGAACTTACAGTGCATTATTTTCAATATACGCATCACTAAATTTAAATATTTACATTCGGAATATTAAAATTTATAAATATTTCACACAATATTCGTTGTCCATCTCCATAAAACGCTAATTAATTTTACATTTAATAGCCATTCTAAAAACAATTTACAGCTTATTGAGTAAGACCAGACATGTTAGTATTTCCCCGGGCTTATGTTTAGTTTCCAGTATTGGACAATATCTGGGTACCAGGTCACCACCCAGCATGGACATTTAACACTTCTCCAATGGTAACTACTGATCAAACCTGGTCTCGTGTTTAGTAGTACGAGGGCTTAAAGCATAACTCATCACATTAAATACCCACAAAACCTGGCTAGTAATCAGACTACACCATAGTTTGGTTTTGAAACCTAATATAGATTTATTTAATTTGATTTAGTCGTAAATTTAATATTAAATAATTGTCGAAACTTAAATACTACGTTTCGAAGGGAAATTTGTTTAGTGTTGCTATTTACAGTAAATTTTTTAAGTTTTTAAACATAACCTAAACCTATTGTAATTCACTGCTATAAGTATATTTCTTTCGTATAATTATTAGAATAATGAGTATATAAAAAAAGATTATTAAATTTATAATTCCGATAGCAAATTGAAAGTCATTTTCTAAATAAAGTACAACTGTAAAACGTATTTATAGTAAATTTCATAAAACAACATCCACAAATCTGTTTTATCAAGTCAACATTTGCTAGAACCTAGCATACGAGGTACTAAATATCGGTGGGCAAAGCAGGAGAAGGGGTTAATTTATTCATGTGAGAAGGGATGGACTCCTGATGGGTTGTATGTCTCAGTAATGATCTACCTGCTACGACGGTTTACACTATGTCTGTACACGACACACTGTACACTGTCAGGTCTACCTGGTACGATGGTTTACACTATGTCTGTACACGACACACTGTACACTGTCAGGTCTACCTGGTACGATGGTTTACACTATGTCTGTAGACGACACACTGTACACTGTGAGGTCTACCTGCTACGTTGGTTGACACTATGTCTGTAGACGACACACTGTACACTGTCAGGTTTACCTGCTACGATGGTTGACACTATGTCTGTAGACGATACACTGTACACTGTCAGGTCTACCTGCTACGATAGTTTACACTATGTTTGTACACGACGCACTGTACACTGTGAGGTCTACCTGCTACGATAGTTTACACTATGTCTGTAGACGACACACTGTACACTGTCAGATCTACCTGGTACGATGGTTTACACTATGTCTGTAGACGACACACTGTACACTGTCAGATCTACCTGGTACGATGGTTTACACTATGTCTGTACACGACACACTAAACACTGTCAGATCTACCTGCTACAATGGTTTATACTATGTCTGTACACGACACACTGTACACTGTTATGTCTACCTGCTACGATGGTCTACACTATGTCTGTACACAACGCACTATACACATTGTCATATCTACCTGGTATGATGGTTTAAACTATGTATATATGCGACACACTGTACACTGTCAGGTCTACCTTCTACGATGGTTTACACTATGTCTCTACAAGACACACTGTACACTGTCAGGTCTACCTAGTACGATGGTTTACACTATGTATGTACACGACACACTGTTCATGTCTGTTCATTTGACATCTAGCTGTATGACGTGTTGTAGGGTCGGTAACTCTTGTGATCATGTAATGGGGTTATGTGGTGTACATATTTCACCCGATATACTGGGCACTGTCGGAACAACCTGTGCTTTGAATGATACATTGTCTATGTTATAATCTAATTATGTTAAATGCATTATTTGTGTAATCTAAACTAATGCTGTCTAATATTGAAAAATAGATTATGGCATCTAAAGAAATATATATAACTTGTTAGTGTCAACATGTTAGTATTACAAACATGTTTATGTATATTTTAAATTATTGATTTAAATATAATATGCTAAATAGAAATCTGCAAGAAAGTTTTATAGTGTATATGAATTAAACAGTATTAAAAGTAGAATGTGTGGTGTATATATAGGGTTACGGTGGCTAATGCATTACATAGTGATAAACTACGTCCTGTCAAAACATGTCGTGTCGTGTTCATGAAGGGAAAGGCTTGGTGTTTGATGGATGGTGCCCTGATGAACAATAAGCTGTCAAATACAACGCAACCATAACGTGGTTAACATAATATAGTGATACCAAGTAATAATTGATTACATTATTATAACACTTCACTTTTCCTAATCATTTTGTTATACACTTTTATATATTTGTAAATTTGTCGTAGATTTCCAACGCGAGTTTCCTTTTAACTAACACAACGTTTCGTCAAGTATAAAATTCCTGACATCTTCAGGTGCTACTTACTAACTTAGACTACACTATTTTTTCCATACTACTTAGGAATCTCTTAACATATCCCATGTTTACATATTACGATAGAAATACCAGAAATTGGCACCTTTTTACAAATTAACACGTACTTGCAATTACAAAAAACCGTAGAACACAAAGAAATAATAACATATTATCAATCAACAGTATAAAAAAATTATCAAATAACAAAACAATTCAAACTATCTAACGGTATATGATTCTAATGTTAAATGTAGGATACGGTAGCACCTGAAGACGTCAGGAATTTTATACCTGACGAAACGTTGTGTTAGTTAAAAGGAAACTCGTGTTGGAAATCTACGACAAATTTACCATTCTGAACAATCCAAAGCTAGCAAATAACTTTCAAACAACACTTTTCTACCTAAGATGTTCGGGTTCAAAATAAGTTTTAAGGAAATTTTTGTATACAATTTACATTCGTGTCGTAAACACAAACCCACGGCAGTGTTGTGTGAATTTATAAATCTAGACGTAGCACTTTCTTGTGTTTTATTAATAACAATTGCAACGAACCATTGTTAATGTATTAATGTTCTGGTTTTCAGGTATTTTCACATTTTATACTTTTGAATTCAAAATGAAGTCATTTATTTTACAAATTAGTCAAATACTACGCAGATTAAATAAAATTAGTTTTCAATCATTTAATACTATTATTTAGTTCTATTTCATTATAATATGAAGGAAATCGGTTTTAAATGCGATCAACAAAATTTACTATTGTATAGTGGTTGTATAAAAGTGTTCATACAAAATAATTTGGTAATTTTTCTACAAATATCAGTAACTGTCCACTTGTACCAAATTATAGAATAGCAATAACATTTATTACTGGAATTATAAAATATATAGACCTAGTCATTGTTTATTGATAATAGTGGTTTTTTGAACCATTATTTTATAATAAAATTAAACCTCTCTTCAACATTTTATTGCATTTGTTCTTTAAAATTAACTATAAGTTTGAATATTTAATTGTAACTACTGAATGAAAGTCATATTTAAATTTTTATCATATAAAACACATCAGGGTAGATAAAAAGGTGCCAATGATTTGGAAAGTATTTATGATAGTAATTTTACATTAAAAAAAAAACTCGGCCCTGCGGGCCTCGCCAGGGGGCAAGCCCCCTGGACCCCCGGATCTTTTTGCTTAGAGCCTACGGCTAAAATTCAAGAAACATGGAACATGCTTTAGCTGCGCTTTTTCTGTTTGCTGGCTCCTTTTTAATAATTTCTGCAAATGTATTTCTCCGAAAACAACGAATTTTTTTTAGATTTCATGTAAGGAATTACAAAAAATATAAACATATCTTAAAAATATAAATATATCTTTACTTTTTAAATTTTATTGTTCCATACAATCATTAGAAGTTGTGGCCAATATGGCCAATAATTCAGTAGAATGGCGAGTACATACACCTGACGATGTCGAAGGAGGGCAATCTGATCCAGGACACAACATCACCGGTGGACGGCTGGAGGTAGACTGATATGTAAATGAGGACTGGATTCTCTAATTAGGACTTAATTTTGTATATTTTTAACAAGAGTTGTCATGGAAACTAAAGATGTACTTTGATCAACGCTTGCAAATAAAATCATTATTGAAGTCAACACTGATATGTCATTGTGTTTTCATGGTTACGCGTCACCCTCCCGCGTAACGTTTTCAGACAGTTAGGTCAAGACTAAAGCATGTTCCATGCTAATATAGCCTATTATTTAAAAGAAAATGATTATTTTTAATACCTTACAGAGAAAAATACAATTTTACATAGGTTTTAATTAGAATGTATATACTTTCTATCGTTAATATATATTAGTCCATTTAAACAATTGTTAAAGAATATACGTTAAAGAAAACATGCTTGAAATAAAATGTCTGCTATTTAGATTACAATTAAGCTAATAATTTAATGCAATTCTGCTGCAATTTGTTTGATACATAAAGTAATATCAACACATGTGACAATTAGTAGGTCAAATACCAATTAATTACAATTAAAATGTAATATTTCCTTACTCTACTTCCTGTTCCATTTTTGCTCTCTGCAGTTTTACAATCACGTATATTTATAGGCCATAAAATAAGTCTTGTATTAAATCCAACTCTATTGTGAATGACACTAGGTAGACATTAAAATGACAATCAGACTTCTTCATGTTCTGACAGCAAAGGTTTTGTTATTCACATGAGCTCTCTTTTATGTTGGGAACAACCGAATTACTGTTTGTGATGTGATGCTGTATTATACTTTAACACTTACATCAACAAGTGATATATCAGAGAATAAAGAAACAGATGTTGCATCCAATGATGGGCTGAATATGTCGAGTAGTTATTTCTCCAGTTTTACAACCGGACGTCAGGTTTAGCACATTGTCAGCCTCTCTCTTTTCCACCAAACTCTTCATTGATAGCTTAGTAATTATGAAAATTTATAAAGATGTAAATTATTTGTATTTTACTTATAACTTCTAATTTATCTAATCTTCTAATCTAGTTCACTACATATGGCCATAAAAAGTGACCTGTCTATCTTTCTCTTCTGTGATGGTTTAAACGTGTTTTTGTCAGCTACAATTTTAAAATTTAACGTTGTACAAAAGCTGTGTTTTAAACTGAAAAAAACACACCAAATTTCATTAGATTATAATATAAATAAATAAGTAAATAACAAGAGATCTCCCACAAAATGAAATCTAATCCATCAAGCCATTTAATACCCACCTTAATGATTCTATTTACGCTAGCTAATCCCTCCGTAAAACAGCGCAAGGGAATCTGAAACTATGTGATCCATTGTTTGGATGGACTTCCCGCAATCACATGACTGATCTACTGTCAATCCAATTTGTATTTCCAGTAATATAATTACATTTTACCATCTTAGAACTTAGGCTTAAGACAATCTCAGAGAAACCACTGAGGATGCCACATCACAGTAAGGGCGAAACGTTTGGTCATCTTGTAAATATTATAGATATTACCTTGACGTGGTTGTCACCGGAAACTGTAGATTCTAATTACATTTTACTATGTTACATTACATAATACTTCATATGGATGATATGATATCTATACAAAGCTATGTTTAAGATTCTTTATTATTGCTCTTATTTTGTCAGACAACAGTGCCAGGTTCAGTAGACTGTGTAATAAATTAACTCACACGTGCCACTGTTCTTTGAATTCCTTGAATTCAAATGATTTGTACTGCGTTTCATCACTTGAAAGGGACGGCTAGTACAGAATGACTATAAACTTTTTGTAGTTAAGAATTTGAATTTTCTCATTCTTGATTTTAATTCAACAAAATAATATATCTGTAATAGCAATATAGTATTTTTATTAATATGCTTCATATCATACTGGAGTAACAGGTCAGAATATTTACTCAATCTTTATTTGTATATAATAACTGATTCCTCTGTGTCCTGTTATATAAATGTACTATGAAGCTTGAGCGACCTTAAAATATCAGATTTATATGGACTAATTTAAATAAAACCAAAATATATTCAAAAAGTCAGAAAGTTTGGGGGCTAGCCTTGGGGGTTCTCAGTGCGAGGTTTTGTTTATTCTTCATCCACATCCTTTCGGTTTCTTTTAGTATTTTACAAGACATTAACAACTATGGGAAAACAGAAAAAAGAGTATTACAATTTCATCGTCAGGTTCTTAGATGAGCAATATATGCTCAGGTTATTAGCTATACAAATATAATTTTTTTACCTTAGAATTTTGTTTGGAATAATAGGACAACGTTGAATTTGTTCTTGTCGAGGTACATATAGTAATTTTGTTTCACTATATACATCTATATACTTAATTTTGGTTGCCAATAACGTAAACACTACTGCAGAAATGTTAAATGTCCATGTTGGATGGTATTCAATGTTCTAATACTATAATATAAGGGATAATTAATTACCAGACTTGCATATTATCTGAAAATCACACCAATACAACGTGGTTCATATTCCAAGTGGAGCTGAAGTTGACTAGGCTATCGGGCTATTGATAGAGTAACAATTTACCTTAGTTAGTAAAAATAACTAAATACGTTCATATACAATCATTATACTTATTCACCCCTTGTATTCACTCAAACAACTAGAATAATCGTCTAACCAATAAATTTATTTTTATTGACATTCTAAAGGCCTGTGGCTAGACTCAAGCCTAGGTATAACAATGTGAAAGCCTCTTAGTTAATAAATGACTAATGTCTGTTTACGTTATTTACGTAACTCATTTTTGTTAGCTAAATTTTTGGAAATTCCAATCAACTGCTTGTGAATGCTGAATAAAAATAGTGGAAACTCCGGGAAAATAGAGTTCAAAGATAAAAATATTCAAGGTTTAGATGAATGAAAACCTAAGATAATTGGAATTAATTAAATATTTTAACCTATCATTAAGTTTTGTTGTTCAGAGTTTTAAACCCACTTCACTCATTTTACAATGAATTTACAAAAAAACATAAAAAACCAGAAAAATCTGAAATAGATTTTGCTAAATAAGCTGTTGTGCCTAGAAAATTGTATAGTTAATATAAAAGAATCTTGGGATCACGATTAGCCTTTATTGGTAGTTCATCTTACATTGAGAAGAGTTAATAACGTTACGTTTATTTGGTACATGCCAGTTAGAGATGATCAAATCAAATCAAAAATAAGTTTATTCCTCCAATAAATACATACAAAACAAGTAATTTACAGAGCACTTATATTTACAAACAATAAATTCTAAAATTAACAAATATATTTAACAATTCAGAACAAAAATAATGCCCACATAGATAAACATCTGTGCGTGGGCATGAGTCGTCATTTTCATAGGTCTATTTGAAAAGAAAAAAATTAATAATAAATATTTAAAAAAAAGTGAGATTAATTGGAATTTTTAAAATTATTAATATACACCAGCAAGGATATGCTGCAATTTAATTTATTTGATTGGATCCACCCATACATATTTCATAATTGTGAATTTGTTGAAGTGAATAATAGGAATCTGACTGAAGAAAAAGAAATAGGAAAGAGTCATAGCAAGAAATTATGAAGTCAGAGAATTAGAAAGGAAAACAAATAAATATAAATAGTAATAAATAAAACACCACGACAGATTTTTTTATGAGAACAAATACCTAATTAGGCAAGGTCGTGGTTGACTGGTGGATGTAAATGGTATAGGCCAGGATGTTACCTATCTATAACTGGATACGATAAGTAACCCCGATGTCTATATAATTAATAAGTGAGATTTAAATATGCTAATATATAATAATTGAAGGAATGATTTGTTTACTTAAAGTAAAACATGCTACAAATATGAGTGTAATGTATAATAAAAATAATGAAAAGGGATGTAGAACGATGGTAACAATTATTCTCAATTGGTTGTGGAATATTTTTTAAAAATATTAAAAACAACTATCAGAAAATAAAAAAATACAATATAACTTCTGTTAATTATTTCGTTTGAATTATTTACGACATTTGAATTAAGTCAGTTGAATTAAAATGGAACTAGAATAAACTTGAAATAATTGCTCTGTTCCGACGAAATCAAGATCTCAATGTAATGAAATTAAATTATTCAGAATTACAACTCAAGATAAGTAGAGTGATAATTGGCAAACAAATTAAATAATCACAACGAAAAATATCTTAATAAAGCTCAAGGAATCTTTCAATATAGTTTATGTAGAAATTGTATTTCATACTATGTTAATAATTATATTTATTATAATTAATAATGTCTTTATTATTTATGTATTAAACTTGAGTAATAAATACTTAAGACACTAGTCATCAAGATATGGGTGAATATGGATTTTGAATGAGACTGACTATTCCTTTAAAGAGTGTCATTAATTAATAGCCCGATGACAAATGAATAACTGGCGGTTGTCAGCTGATCTTTGTTATGACTGGGATCGAACTGAGAACCTTTCGATGATGAAGCTGGGATTCAGTCAACTACATTACTGACTAGTTAAATAGGTGTTTTAGATTACCATTCCACATAAAATGATAGATTTGAAAATACAAAACTTTAGTGTCTAACTACTATTCTTATGGTGTTTAAGAATACCTGTTACAAATTATAAACAGTAAAGTTACTATAATTATACTAGCTAGAATAAATATTGGACAATCATATTACTCTCCACTCTTTGTTATGTACTGATTATAACCAATCCATTACTAATGAAACATTAATAATATATATAAATCAGGTATTATGTATCAACATTGAGATAAGGTAGGGATAAGTTTTTTGGTATTAACTATTAATAGTTTGTAGACAAATAAGTTTGATTTTTCAATTTTATGACATTACAATAATAACTGTGCTATATAAGCAATACTCAATTAGTAGCAATAGTTATTAACATAAATTGAGAGTTAATTAAAAATTGAACTAGCGCTTTCTTTAACATTTCTTCCCTGGTCTGCAGAAAACTCATATTATTCTTTTTTTCTAAAGATTTGAAATTAAAATCTACTGGAATCAAATTAATATTTAATTATTGTTAATTAACTTCAACTTAGGACCATTCATAACTTTGTTTATCAACATGTACGTCACCTTATTTTTCGTCATATCTTGTCATTGTCAACTTGTTAACGTTAATTTATTTTAATAAATAAATGATATAAAAAAGCAGCACTCATGTTCATTGACTTAGTACACAGTTTTCTGTAAAAGTGTACTGCTACATATAAATCCCAAGTCTACACTTTGTTCTGCTCGTTTGATGTTTGCCAGTGTTCGATAAATCGATGCTCGGTTATTACAGCCTGAGAACACGCCAGATTGTCATGCACATTACTGTGTATTCATACCTGGTAAAGCTCTAGTTTCTACAACATTTATCCCCTAAAGTGTTATTGTCTGTCATAGCCATACAATCCGGTGTTCGATACGAATACATCGATACCAAGAGGATACACTATACATACACATAAGTTTATTATCGGTTTTACCCTTTTAGATATATTCTGTGACGTTATAGCTCAACTTTGTTGGGAATAAATTGGTGTATCTTTAATATGAATAAATAAATCGATGAGTAAACAGAACCATTTATGCCAGATAAACATTATTTATGTTTGCATTTTAGTTGTAAATAGAAATCTTTTAAAGTGAATCTATAAACAATGTAAGAAAAATTTGTTAATTGTACATAAAAACAATAACAGATTTATAGCATCTAAAGAATTACAAAAACAACATATTTATAAAACATTTAAATCATAAAATAAATAATTTTTTCTTGATGAAAGCGGTGTACAGAAAATTCTTTTAAAAACTAAACACCTAAACAAGTAATGATTTTGTTAAAAAAAACTCTCAGTCTTCATTATAAGTATGTAAAATCATAGTAAACAGACAAAAGTTATCAATAAATATTTTCTTGTTAATGGTAACCTTGACCTTAAGTACGTTAAGTAAAAGAAGGCCTCAAATAAGTTGATCGTAATCCCTCTGTACATTCTAACCTATACAGGGTACCTTGACCTAACGGACTTCTACATCATAACAATGTGTGTATGATTTGTTTTCGTGTGTGTATTATTGTATTTTGTGTTTCAGAGTACAATGGAGAGGTTAGTAGTCTTGTTACTGCTAGGGACACTGCTGGAGGGCCAAAGGGCTCCCTGCTACGAGTGTGAAGACTATAAGGACGAACATCCTCAATCCAGTCCTTACAACGAGGTGGGTAAAGTACGGATAAAATATAAACACGACTTTTTATAAACTTTATAGTGATGTAATATGAGTGAAATATTGCTCAGTATGAGTAAAGTGCTTTTAGTCGTGGGAGTGTTATTTTAGCTATTATAATTTTTGGAGAATGGAGATCATTTATAAATCAACATTTTTAATTGTATGACGTTTTCAACTATTAGTTCCCCCTCCCTAAAAATTTGCGTACAGAACCTAGCTTTTCTCCCCAAGACTGGGCACATAGTACCCGGCACTAGCTCCACAATACTGGCCAAATACAACCCAGCAAACGCTTCTCAAGTGTATTTAGATATAAATTTCTGATTTGTGTATTTTTATTATAAATTTAATTGCTTTAAGTGAATTTATAAAAGATTTAAATAACATTTGTAATATACTGTAAGCTCTTCAGTTCATTAAGTGCCACAGAGAATCTAACACTAATTGCCCAGGTCTGGGCACACAAAACCCAGTAGGTAACCCAGAATGGGCCCAAAAAGCTTTTCCCTAGCACCCTAAGAATGAGCACACATACCCAGCACTAGCTCCCAAGGATTGGGCAAATATAATCCAGCACTATTTCTTTAAGAATGAGTAAACATAACCTAGCACTAGCACCCTAAGAATGAGCACACATACCCAGCACTAGCTCCTAAGGAATGGGCACATATAATCCAGCACTAGTTCTTTAAGAATGAGTAAACATAACCTAGCACTAGCTCCCAAGGAATGGGTAAATATAATCCAGCACTAGTTCTTTAAGAATGAGTAAACATAACCTAGCACTAGCTCCCAAGGAATGGGTAAATATAATCCAGCACTAGTTCTTTAAGAATGAGTAAACATAACCTAGCACTAGCTCCCAAGGAATGGGTAAATATAATCCAGCACTAGTTCTTTAAGAATGAGTAAACATAACCTAGCACTAGCTCCCAAGGAATGGGTAAATATAATCCAGCACTAGTTCTTTAAGAATGAGTAAACATAACCTAGCACTAGCTCCCAAGGAATGGGTAAATATAATCCAGCACTAGTTCTTTAAGAATGAGTAAACATAACCTAGCACTAGCTCCCAAGGAATGGGTAAATATAATACAGCACTAGTTCTTTAAGAATGAGTAAACATAACCTAGCACTAGCTCCCAAGGAATGGGTAAGTATAACCTAGCACTAGCTCCCAAGGAATGGGTAAGTACAACCTAGCACTAGCTCCCAAGGAATGGGTAAACATGACCTAGCACTAGCTCCCAAGGAATCCACTTATATCCGCTGTAACCTTAAATCAACTAATTATAATGTGATTATTACAGATCAGATCCCACTGCTCTTATCCCTGCTTGTGCCAACCGGGTATACCCTCTTGCCCCCCGGACGTGCCTGTGGTGCGGGATGGCTGTGGATGCTGCCCCATGTGTGCTCGGCAGGTGGGCCAACCCTGTGATGGAACGGCACTGTGTGATGAGTCCAAGGGGCTGGTCTGTCAGTTCACTTCCAGCAAGACTACTGTCGGAGTGTGCAAGGGTGAGTAAGTGACGTGACATACGAGCACAGTAAAGTACGTACACGCTTATTTATGTAAGAGCAGGAATCGTATCACGTATTAAAAAAATTGTTAAAAATGTTACGTTCAAAAACATTCTGTAAAAATAATTCAAAGTTTAAAAGGTTTTCTATCATATTTTACAACTGAAAGTTACTTTGTTTAACTGTGTCTTGACCTAAAAGATTTTCTCATAAATAGGCTCGAATGCACTCAATATTTAAGGAACAATTTATAAAAATATGGGCTCTTTATTGTCTCAATAATTCATTAAAAAGTAAGTGTCGGTTCATAAATTATGTATAACTAAGTTTGAAGGTTGCTTATTAAGAAAACAAGAGTCGTATAAAAATCCAATAACAACATTGCTTTTCTCGTTAAATTGTACATTATGATGTATGCATTTCCAAATTTTATTATATATTTTAATGACCGATGTAAATTATTTCAATGAATTCAAATTGATACATTTAATGGTATTAAAAATTATTTAAAATAAATGTAACAACCTGAATCTACTTACGAGTATAAAAGTAGTGTAACACAACTAAAAATCATAAGGAGTGCAAGGTGGCCAATTAATTAAACATCCCATAAAGCTAAGAAAATGTTGTTTCAGAAAATTGATAAGAACTTTTTTTGTTGAAAAGTTAACAATTTTAAAAATGTATAAAACTGTATCAGGATATAAAAATGTATATCCTGATAACCACGTATTAATAAATTGATATTGTGATAAGTGAATTGGCGTTTTAGTAATAAAAGTGTAAAATTTATGCAAAGGGAAAACTAGTTAAAAGCCCAGTAAATATATGCATTTTATAATATAATTATTGTTGAATTCATTCTTTTGATTGACGGGACGTTTTAATCTTTATCTATAGTGTAATGCTCTATGTAGGTTTGGTCGAGGGAAGGTGAAGGTGTTTTGATATAATGGATCATACAAGGGATGCGTGTGCGTAAGATATGAGGGGGATCAGACAAGGGTCGTAAATATTTAGAAGGGTGAAAGGGGTCGTAAAAGAATATGGTCCCTTCGAACATTCCCTTCACCTACCGTATCGAATTGATACTATCACATGTTGAATGGAGGCAGACTGATTGTACCATAATAGTTATTGCTTTAGAGAGGATTTCTTTTTAATATTATTACATGATATAAAATATGTTGGCGTACTGTTAAAATAAAAACTCAAATTGAACATTCCTACAACATTTTTATTTTTTCATGTGAAGATTTGAAAATGAGTTGTAGCGCTTGCATGAAAATACTATTGAATAATATTTCTAGGCAATGTTTGCTTACATTATTTTGGGGTTGATATTTTCTTTCATTACAGTTTCATTATTTTGTAGTACAACTACCAGAGTGTCCGTCGTACGAGGTTTTCTGAAAATTAGATCAAAAGTACATGGTTATGATTCCTGGTAAATTAGTAGGTCCTTTAGATGCGTACAGCTATACTAAGAGCCACTGAGCTACTAATGGCTCTTTTAAAGGAAAAGTCGACCTTAGTAACAATGTCTGCATTCTCTCATCTACTCTCATCACACTCATTCGCTCCTTATATTTGCTCACATATCGATGATCTTTATGATGAAAAATGAATAAAGGAATTCTTCATATAAAAATAAAGCACATTTTAAAAACAAAAGTGATGGTTGGCACATTTAATGATGAAATTGAGATTATATTATTTATAGGTAATTAAAGTATAATCATTGGTAATTAATTGATGAAATTGGCATATTAACACCTGGAACTACCTGTTTATAATAGTGGAGAGCAAAGTCGAGTGCGTACTCCTTCGCAGTTTTATTTCCCTCATAAAATAAGATACGTTCAATTCGAATCTCCTTTATCATATTTATAATTGTGAATAAAAATACATAGGTATATCACATAAGAGAAATTTAAAAACAAATTAAAAAAACCATTATTTATACATTAATTTTAATGGAGAAGAAAAGTCAGCAGTTGCTAAAGATTACTTAGTAAAATACCAGAACGTCTTTAAAAATATGTAAAAATAATTAATTCTGTTTCATTATCAAAATATTTAAATTTCTGGGATAAATAATACAAACACAACTAATTCATATTTCATCCACAGTGTATGTTAACCTATAGAAAATTATTATTTGCTATAAACATATTTTAGTAATAATTATAAACTAATAAATAAAGTAATATATACTACTAATAATTTACAGTATATTTAGTCTTATAGTATTTCAAAAGTTTACATATTTGATCAAGGTCATTATTGTTTTGCTTTGTTTATAAATAGATAAATTTTGTTGCCTGATGAACGTTCTTGTACGAGGTGTATTTTATTGATAATATTTGCAAATTAATAAAATGAAAAAAATATTTAGTCGACTACTTTTAAAGTCGTCTAAATATTCTTCAATTAAATATAAACATAGAATTATTTTGCATGAATAAATACGAGTCAAAATTTATTTGTAAGTTTAGTTTCTATTATGTATTTTCATATTAATATAAGTTTTCAACATTATTTTTGCTAGTCATTATTAATTTAAAATACTAAAAAAAATCTAAAAAAAATGACGAAATCACGTACACAGATTGTACAAAAAAATAAAAAAACAATATTTAGTCTCTCCTTTTATCCCTACAAATAAACAATAAATGTCACTGATTTACTTCCACTTGACAAATTTTAATGGAAATACCGTTGACAGTAATTAGGGAGCCAGAGTGTGTTGTGTTAGACAAGCCAGTGGGGTAAAAGCTGGCAGATGCCACAACCCTTAATTAACAGCTCAAGGGCCCACCCTTGGTCCTTTGTGACGTTTCCACTGGAATGACTTGCGCAGGTTGTTACCTAATTTGAATGTGATGACGTCAGTAGTTACTGCCATTGTGTGAGATCTAATCTCCGTATTACTGGATATGAAAAGACATTAAATACGAATAAAACACTTCAAAATAATAAGAATACAGGAGATAAGAAATATATTTTGGAAGTACTATAGTGAGAATCAAAACAATACATGGAACTAAACAAGATTTTTTTCAAAAAGGATATACCATTATCCTACTTAACGTTATTTCGCCTATTCCCATAGACTATTGATATATATGATGAAGTTAATAAAAAAGAGTAAGGTGGGGCCAATATAGTAGAAGGTGGTTATTACTGATAAATACTTCAAGGTCAAAGTCCTGACAGACTGACCAGCCACCGGCTCTCGTAGTCTAACATGATTTTTTTCAGATTTCACTTTCCAGTTCACATAGGCTTGCAAGCCTGTGCGTGAACTTTAATCAACGAGTGAAGTAACGACCATTTGCTAAGTTGGGGATTCGAACCTTGGACTTTGCCCACTCCAGTCCGAAGCCTTAGCCACTGAGCAACCACGCAGGCAATAGATAATGAGATTATATCACCCCTCACCTCTACCACCAGATAACATACAAAACAGACGATAAATTAAAACATGATATGAAAAATGTATACCTAAATGTCAGAATCTTAAATATGAAAGGCTGATGCAGTTTAGTGCATATTTAAGGATAAATAAGAATTATTACGTTAGTGTAAGATAAGTATGGATAATATAACAGTGTGTAGTCAGGTTACTTTCTCAAATCGACTAATGCTTAAAAATAGTATATTTCATAACAAGAGTGGAAAGTGGGGTTTTGCATGTTCGAGACCATGTGTTTGAAGTGCGAGACTTGTCGACTTCGAATGGTCGAGAACATACAAAACACTTTCACTCGAGTTTTGAACGATACTTTTCACTACACTACGGAATAAAAACTCATTGTTGGAATGTTAACTGTTTATTAAATTAGAAACATGTTTTAAAAAGCAGGTGTTGTTGACTATGGAAAATTTTCGGTTGTAAACAATGTTACTTTCGGTGGTAAACAATAGACAGCTGTTGAAAATATGATGTTTCGCAGGTTGTAAACACATAACGAAAACAGCTGAACTCATAGTAGTGTAGTGAAAAGGAAATTTATCAATAGTCCAATAGCTAGAGCAACTAAGAGACTTACAGTTTTACGTGGAATCTGATCCACGTTTTATTGTTCTGATTTCTAGCAAATAAACTAACAAAATACTAAGAGAAAGTAAAAATGTAAATTAAGATTGTAAGACTTTATCTAAAGTGAGACATTTTTTTACTTGAAAGTATATTTGGTTAAAGGAAATTTTAGTGGAAAATAATAAAATAATAATTAAAAAATAATCCGATCACTTAACTGATAACTTGATTTCTTGTTACAGCTATAAAAGGTCAACCTTGTACTATCTACAATCAGACGTACGACAATGGGGAAACGTTCATGCTAGACTGCCGCACCCAATGTGCCTGCAAGGTAGGTTTTAACTAAAATACAAAACAGAAATAGTAAACAACAATATATAATGAAAGTAAAAAGAAATCCCCTAATGATTAAATGTGTTTTAATTAATTTAGTTCTGATCACCAGTTAAATAAAAAATATCCAAGGTTGATAATGTTGTAGGTGTATTTGTACATATTAATAAATATTTTTTCATATTATGTATCAATAGGCTTTTATTTTAGTATTCTTACAATTACGCTTGTAGAGCACTATAATATTTTACTGTCAAATTATCATATATTTTTAATGAGTTTGTGGTGCTGTCAATAAATCTAATTTAATATGATAATGTATTATTTTAATTCCAAAACGTAACCCAAAAATAGTGACATATATATTAATATATAAACTAATTTGAAATAGTAGAACAATTATTTCTGTACATCTAAAAAAACAGTTTTACTGTTTTTTATTGATTGGCGATAAAACCTTCATAAAAGGCTTGCCATAAAAAAAAAAGATTTCAGAGATTTAAAAAAGGGTCTCATAAGGAAAGTTTAGGTCAAAATAGATACTGAGTGAGATTTATAATAATAATTTTGATTCTGATATATTATTTCTCTATTAGTATGGAAAAAATATGCAATGAAAAACTATAATGAAGTTACATTTAACGGATATAAACTTCCAATGTGTCTTTGAGTTTTCGTTTACGATCTGTATTGTCAAATTACATGTTTCTCATGTAACGAAATAATGTAGTTCTACCTTTAAATTTACTAAGAAATTGTTGTATGCGTTAATAATATTTTAAATATTCAGTTTTAGATTTTCGTACTAATTTTAATTTTAAATTTAGCCGACAGATAGATTACAACTTGAAAACCATAATCTTGTTTCAGAATGGTACGTACGCATGTGCCAGCCTGTGTCCACAAGAAAACATCTCTCCACGAGGTACCTGCAGACACCCCCGTCTGGTGGAGGTGCCTGGTCAGTGTTGCAGAGAATGGATGTGTGACGCTGAATCTGGTAAGTGTAAAAAATGTGGAAGTTATTGTAAAATTTAATTTATGAAGTATAAGGAAAGATAGTTTTTATTCACTTCAGATTTTAAATAACATTTGTCTGTGATTGAATTCAAGTAAACTATAAATTAGTTTAACTCGATATTAAGTTTTTAATGAAATAATACAAAAGAATAAAACATGGATATCCTTTTTTTTCAAATCGTAAAATTTTTTATTGAACAAAAATATTGAAACAAAAATATATTGAACATAATATTATGCCACAGGAAAGGACGAAACAGCGTGCACTGACTGTGAGTAAAGTAACGAACTTTATATCTTGATTAGTCAGTTCTCTAATTCACCAATGGCAGCACCATCGTTAGTCCCTGCCTCTCCAGAACCCTCTCTATACCCCTCTATTTGTACTCTCTCTCTCCCCCTCTATCTCCCTCTCTCTCCCCTATTTATTTGTATGTTCAATTATCGAGAGCATACTCTGGTGGAGGGCAGGAGACGTATCTGCTCCTTTGTAACTAATTCCATACACTCAAGAGCACCATACTAGCGTCGTCTCCCAGTATAAATTCTACTGACGGCTTTCACTGTGCCATAAGAAAATGACCTATTATTCTTCATTATTTTTCATAGAGTTTATATAAAAAAAATATCAAAAATCTGATTCTGATAACTTACTATATCTTTAATCGCAGTTCAGCGTCCTCCCCAGTGCCTGGCGGACTTTTCTCAGTGGACACCTTGCTCCTCAACCTGTGGCCTCGGCCTCTCACATCGGGTATCGAACCTCAATCCTGACTGCAAGCCTCGCAACGAGACCAGACTCTGTCAACTGAGGTCTTGCTCCTCACAGTACATCAAACCTCTTCACGAGAGGAGTCATCACATACGGGTGTGTATTTGCCTTTACACTCTGGACATTACATACAAGTCTGTTCACTTAGCGTCAAAGTATGTTATGTAAACGATCAAAATATTCTCTGAAGTTGACCTAATACTAGGATGTGGTTATTATATCCGAAAAACAACAAAAACGTGACTTCTTATATGAGGAATTTCAGATTGACTTGATGTGGCTTGGCAGTTTAAGAAACGGCCACCTTAAAAATAAATAATTTGTACGTATCCTAGTGTTTATCTCCCTCCATAATCAGATACTAACATGAAAGTGTTATTTTTTAAATATTTTACAAAAAACTACCCTACGTATACAATACACCTGATCACAAACGTACTTGTGTGGGTTGGTGGGAGGGTCATCAACATGGTACTTGTTATAGGGTGGGTGGTAGGGTAAATGAGTAAAATAATAATAAATCCGTTACATTCAATTTTATTAAATCTCTTGTATTTCTTTTTTTCAGAAAGGTCACGAGTGTAAAGCCACACAGCGACTGGGATCTGCTGTCCACTTGACATTCGGCCAGTGTACGAGTCAGAAGCGCTTTAGGCCTCGAGCCTGTGGTTTGTGTGGACCCTCCGGGGGATGTTGCTCTCCAGAACTGAGCACCACGATGCGTGTCCAGTTTGTTTGTGCCAGCAGCAGCGGCCTGGAGGACGCCGAGCCTGGGAGTGACCTTTGGCAGACGACTTCGATCGTCCCACGGGGCAGACGCCACGTCCTAGCTGTTGATGTTCAATGGGTCCTCAAGTGTCAGTGTAGTCACAAGTGCCTCGAGGAAGGGGTTGGAGGGGAGGCTACCCTACCCCCCACCAACTCTCACTTGTTACACAGGGTACACAGGACAGCCCCTCCCTAGACCTCGGTGTATGTTTAAAGTATTTAGGGCCTACCGTTTTTGGAGGACGAATGTTGGATCTGACGGGGTATTCAGATATAAATTAAATTGTGATATTGATTTAATCACATTAATATATTTGGTAAAGTGTTAGTTACTGATTGCTTTAATTTTGTTTTTGCTTTAGGTTTGTTTTGATTACGTGACATAAATATATTGCAATGTTATTCTGGCCATGGTCAATAAATTGTCACTTAAAAAAATATATATATCCTCATTTTGAACCTATTAGAAAGACTTGGTCTACTTTTGTTTTTAAAATTAAATGTGACTAAGGTATATTGCTAAATACTCTTTTAGAATACTTGGTAGCCAGTAACAAAATCCATTTTATGGATTAAAATTTCAACTTGAGTATGTGATAAAAGATTCATGTAGGCTTCAAAGTCAGATTTTTTAAACCAATAATTAGCCTTTTAAAGGTTTAATGTTGAAAGTTAGTTATTTACTTATTACCTTTTTTAGATAAAATAAATAAAACTACAGGTTTGATAACATTGTAATATATGTTGTGATGGGATCTACAATATTGTGAATATTAGAAGATTATTAAATAAAAGCTAAAGTTACCCAATTTTAAACTAGTATTTGACATAGAATATGCTAGTAATCATATCACTAACCAGTTACTATAAGAATTTTCTACTTGTTTACTAAGTAAGTAAGAATCATCTCTAATTAATATGGATGTTTTGGTAAATAACGATATTCAAAATGATATGTTGAGTATATTAAAACTGTGATCTATTTATAGAATTATGAAATCACTCATTGTACTAGTTTTATAAACAATAACTTTAAACTAAATCGAAAAAAGTTATATTTATAAAACTATATTCTTCAAGTGACTTTTGAAATTTCTTTCGTTGCACAATAACATATCACTAACTATCCTTCGACTGCTCTTTGATGTACTTACTTCAACAACGTAATCATATCAAAGCTTAAATCTCAGATGTGTAGAGGGTTGGTTGAAGGGAATGTTACAAAATACGAGTAATTTTAAGACTTTTAAAATAAAAATTTGTATATAAACCCCACAACTAAATTACAAAATGGATATACCATTTCAACAACACAAGATAAACCCGGAGTGACTTAATGAAATATTATAGTATAATAAAGTAGAATATCATGCTAGAGCTTTACCCAAAGGACACTAGTTAAAATTATCACAATAAATTAAAATTTATCGTAGTTTATAATATTGTGAATATCATATTTATAAACAAATCTGATTATTGTTTGTTAGGTTTTTGAAACTTCACCAACGTGAGTGTTATAAAAGATGGCCTTGTCGTAGGACCAAGACGTCAAAGATGTTTACCACTAGACACGATCATATTGTAGTTGATATGTGTTCACGTGTACATATGTTGTAGATATTTTTGCAATGTTAACTATTTGTAAACTTTAAAAGTTCCCAATATATATTTGTTGTAATATATATCACTAGTGAAATAGTTAGTTTGACAAAATATCTTTTTGAATGAACAGTTCCATCGTTGACTCCTGCGGTGCGTTAGATATCCTGGCGTTGTAAGTGTGTATTGTGATCTGCTTAACTAATAAAATTACTGATATGCGTTTGTACTTATACATTAATCATTCCTTGTTTAACCTATAATATTCTTTTGTTTTTTATTTACAAAATTATTTAAATTTTATTTTTTATTGTTAAATGTATTATTTTACATGATTATTTCATCCATTGTAGTTAATTTTAATATATTATTTGTCTTGTTTGTACCCCAAAATAGTGTTTTAACGAAAGGTACGCACCCTCTTTTATCATTATTAGTAAAAATTTGTCAACTTTAGACTCTCAAAGACAGACAACGTTTATTTAAAATAAGCCTTACACCAGTATGCCACAAACTATTGCCTCTATGAAATTAAATATGTCAATTGGCTAAAGTTCTTTCATAACAAAAATCAGATAACTATACATTCAATAATAATAATAATAATAATAATAATAATAATAATACAGTAAAAAAAAAAAAAAAAAAAAAAAAACCAATGTGTACATGATTATACTGAAGGAAACTAGTCTACATGGCCATGAAATCTGAGCGTAGGCTAAAAGTGGGTTAGTCAGCGTGTTTTTATAACTAGATTTTAATAATAAATTCATACATTATTGAGATGAGAGAAGAAAAAGTTAAAAAAGTAAAAAACTTTATTAAGTAAAGAAGAAGGTATTAAAAGATAAATGATTATAGGCATGCAATTCAGTTTTGAGTCTGATAATCAAAGGAGTAATTATATAATGGTATACAAATACTGAATGATGCGGTAAAAAGTTAAACGGCATGAAAAAAAGTTCCATTCTGTGCTGGTTAGGACCTGATGTTTCTTGACACTGAACCTGGCTACAGTACAATGCCTAGTAGATTCCCTTTAGTTTAACAGTGTATATATTGTTAGTGTTTTGTGTTTTTTCTATAGAATCATTGTTGAATGTATATTTACCTGTTTGTTGTTACGAAAAAAAATAGGAGTCGTGTTGGAGGTCTATCACGATGCCCTCCTGGAAGTTTAGGCTACAGTGACGCTTTTTAAAATAAAACTAGTTTGGATTTATGTGGATGCTTACCTCGTGGCTTAGCAGGCTGTTACACTGTGATTGGCCCACTCAAGCCCCCTTCCCGCAAGACGCCACTTTACCTATCACTCCCTCAGTCTTTCCTCAGGAGGAAGTTGCGGTGAGAAATTGAACTATGCAAATGAGAAGAAATTTTGTGCATAAGATAACGTTTCAGCTGTCATATTCATATATGAATGTAATCGTTCTAACTCATTTTTAATCCAGGTAAAAAGGTGATGACCCTTAACTATTACTTATTTAGTTAATTTCGTGCCCTGAAAATCACCTACTTTTAATAGTTACCAATTATCCACCACTTAGTGACCGCAGACATTTCGTCACTATCTTCTCTTGTGTCACATAATATTGAATTACAGATTAACAAGATTAAAACCTGTCACACTCCAGCAGTGTAAGCTTGACTAAGCATTGTAGATGACCTCCTCACTATGTGCTGTTGACATCGACCGCGAGTACAACCTATACCACTTGTCCGTTTTATGATTAGCACCGATGGTATATGAGACAACACAAGGCTAGTATGTGTTCAAATAATTCAATGGTCAGATAACTATGGGACAAACAGCTTTTATGTGAAATACAAACCAAATAGTATTTATTGATTTTCAGCTAACTTCCTCAGTTATCTTCCCTACACAAACCCTTACTCTGATTACCATCCCAATATGGACAACCCAGACTTTTCTAGTAGTGTCCACGTCGATGGGAACCATTGAGTGGACGCCGTGTCGGTCATAGAAGGATTAAATAGATTTTATCGCCTACATACTCCACAAAACCTTGTCCCCAAGTAGCTTGGCTACATCACTGCGCAATTAATGCTGAATATATAATGGCGTTAGATAAAAATATTTAGAAAAATTAAAAAAATACCACAACAAATTTTACCGATTTTTGTCAGTCCTGCAGCTACTTACAATTGGTGGTTGAATTAATAATTTTCGTACTAAACCATTAAAATTAATAAAATACTATTAAAACCAATCTAAAGTAATGAAGTATTCAGTTTTTGCGTTTTTACAACTCAATTAACTGTCTTTAAGTAATCAGCCTTCAATTACGACAGTTAAAACGAAGGATGTCTGCAGAGGTAATCACACAAATCAGCCTACACTAAGGTGATTAATTCCTGGTATCCTTGATTGCCTTGATCCTGCAATTGGAGCTTGTCGTACAACGTAGTTTATACCAGTAAGCCATTTTAAATGTATCTAATTTTATTACTTCATTTGGAAACACAAAAAACACATACCAGCCTTAAATACACATTCTACAGATAAATTCGTAAGTGGTAGAAACTATAATGTAACTAATGCCTTCTACTCCAGAAACTATTTATCTCTTCATAATAGTAAGATAATAATTTAAAAATGTGTATTATAGAACGTACAATTAAACGATGAAAACTATGTTGAGACCGGATTTCTCATAGGTATTTTGGTTTTTAGCAAAGAAACGTAAAACTCTTTTACACTTAAGAAACCGTAGTTACTTTTACGACTTCTAAATGCCTTACAAATTTATTCAATCATGTAAAATTCAGTATAACTTAAAATTTTAACAAATTATACATATCTCATCCTATACAGCCTTCCATTCAGAAAATATTTTCAGAAAAAGTGTATTAGGATGGATAAAAATTATGAACTTTATATATATATACGATTTGATGAGTAGATTTAGGCTGGAATACAACACTTTAATATGTGCTTCTCATTTATGATGTGTGATTTTCAAGCTTGATCCAAATGTTCACTTCTCGAAATCTAGTTACCAGCAATTTTAAAATATTTTACGATATTATTTTTTGGAAATGCATCGTTATAAGTTGATTTTGAAATGTTTTCTTTAGTGACATTCACATGGTTTTAATTTAATCTACATTTCAATTTTAAATATAGGAAGGAGCTTTAAAATTGGAGCTGTAGTTGTATAAAATTTATTAGTGATTAGCGCTTAATAAAACTCATTTGTTAATTTTTTGTGTAACACCTTAATAGTGTATTATTTCCCTTTATGCATATAATTACAATGTATCTTCCATTTACTCTGTTATAGTTAACTTAACAGTTTTTAATTTGTTATTGTATTGGACGATTGTTTATGCATATAAGCATAACTGTCACGTCCGCAACCTAGATATTAAAGTAATGGAAAGAAAGAATGTGTGGGGAAATGGGAGAAATGAGATTCCTAAGAGCCACTAAGGGAAAGAATTTTTTAGATTGAGTTAGAAATAGTGAAATAAGATTGTGTTGTGGTTGCTCGGAGACCGAGAGGATGATTAGGAGGAATCGGCTGGATGAGGTGAGAGTGGATTTAAATAAAAGAAGAATGACAAGATGAATAGGTGCAGGCCATGTACATGATGTTTTATTACAAGTTAATATCATTAGTTAATAAAATCACAATGAAACGAAAAAATGAAGAAGGTGTTTTTGAAACATGGTAGCAGGGTTACCACTACATTGTAATGTTTAATAAGTTCAAGTCACAAAGAGAGCATTGCGGTTACAAAGGTTTGCCCTCAGGGCCCATTCTGACCTATGGAGCTTTCAAACTTACAATAGAGGTTAATGGTCTATCCAGTGTTAAACACAAAATAAATATTTTCAAGAAATAACAAAATTCTTCCAAACTGTACATTACCTTGTATGACTTTTGAATGAAAACAGACAGACACTAATTTTAAAGGGAAATTAATTACCTAACTATAAGTAAACTATATAAATAATTTTTGTAAGAAAAAGATTTCCTTAACTACAATTACAGGAAATTGCAACAATACGTTTATTTGGATATATTTAATAATGAACTTCACTGATAGATAATATTATGAGAATAATTTCTTTAATATACATTTCTGTCATTAAAATACCTATTTATAATTATAAATATATAAAAACAATTATAATAATATAAAGGTATTATTGGCAATATTGTAAATTCAACATTGTATTTGTCTTAAGGCAATACAATTATGAGTGGTATATTGATTTTACTGTGTCACAATGAATAATTTATTTATTATCCTCTGTGACACCTTCTATATCCTACTAAAAGTCTTAAACCACTCATTAGCTCTGATTTTATTAAAAAAAGAAATTAAACTGTTTGTTTTTCAACGTTTTAATTATCTAATTTTATTTTTCGTTCTTAAACGATTACGTTTTGCCTGGTACTATTTTGCTGACAAATATTCTTTCCTGTTAATACTGGGTGTTACGTTTTACTAGAAATTAACAGTGAATAATATAAATAATCAACAGGACAAATAATGAAAAATAGCTTGAGGTGTTTATAGTAGTATTGTTAAATAAACGTTTGGCTGTATTAATACAGCATTTATATTGTTTTACTTATTGATACCAATAACTAATACGTTTTGGAGAATTCTTTTTATAATGTTTGTGTAAAATTCATTGCGTAGTACTGTAAATAACGACTCAACACAACAATAACTCTAAATGTTTCTTCTACAGCTCTGCTTTAAATAAAATGCTGAATGAATTGGGATAACTTCTTTATATACTGTAAAATACGGAAACAAGGATCAACTAAGTGGGCTTAAGTCTGGGGGATTTGTCTTACAAAATACACTGTCACGGGTTTTCTTTATCCTCCTTGTACAGTAGCAATTTAAAACGGTTTAGATCTGTATATAAGTGAAGAAATTTATTTCCTCAAACTGTCTTAAAGAAAGATTGCATAAACAAAATGTCTATTTGCATACCTAAAAGGAATAATTTGTTCACCTTCTAGTTATGCTGATAAATTAAAATTAATACGCTCTACATAAGAATAGTTAACCCATAGTTGTCTATCGATGCCAAATGGCCACTGCACGTTTAAATAGTGAATATATTATTCAAATCAGAGTTGTTGGAACGGACGAGTGGTCTAAGACGCCATACTCTGA
Organism: Stictocephala bisonia; assembly: GCA_035578905.1. NCBI lineage: Eukaryota > Metazoa > Arthropoda > Insecta > Hemiptera > Membracidae > Stictocephala > Stictocephala bisonia. Next base: position 68,338 of record JAQJVL010001923.1, on the reverse strand, counting down.
CCCGGTAAACTACCGGGAATTAACAGTTCGAATCCAACTCAGGCTGGTACTTTTTACCGTGCAACAGTGTCTGTGGCATCGTAGCGTAGCTCTTACCATAAATAAACAATTTTTGGGCATGGAGGTGGTGGAAGTTAACGGGATCAGTGTTATAAGTAACTTAGAAACCTGTATGGATTAATGTCAGTTGCAAGTATACTAGTTCGTCGAATATTGTACAGCAATTAACTGACCACTGTTGCTGTACGGGTAGCGAGAAGGGCATTGCCACTGCAAGTCTATGGGGTGAGTGGGAGGGATTGTCACTGTAAGTGTACGGTTGGTCGGGGAGACTATTACTATTGTACGCTGTGGAATGGGAGATAGTACAAAACCAACATATGATAATCGATCCCCATGGTTGGTTTCTAAGTTGTATTTTAACCTACATACATCACGGAAAGTTTCCAATGTTATTCCCTAGGGGCAACCTCATTCTCCGCCTAATTACAGCCATTTACGTGCTGTACAGACTCCTCGCAAATAAACATCCTTTCACTGTTGTAATTAATAAAGGAAAAAATCAGTTGAATAAAACTGTTTTCCCCAAAAACGTAAATGGTTTGGTAACTAAGTCTGAGAAAGGCAAGTCGGACGTATCATATTCGTATTTCTGTGAAAGAAAATGTAGGGGAAAACAATGTTCTTTGTGCCCGGTTGTTTCTTGTTTTCCACAGTTTCAGTTCACACATTAAGACAGTGTTCGTTATAAGACGAGAAAACTTTGGTTTACTTTTATCATACAAAGTGTTGTTAGTTACACATTGTTTTATTAATGTTCCTTAACACAATACCTCGCCACTACCATAACAGAAAAATAATTATTTAACTATACTTAAGTAATATACAATTAACTTCTCTTACTCTAATTACTTATCTAGTAAGTTTGGGATTATTTGAAGTAATTTTATAATATTTTAATAGCCAAAAATTCTCATTACTAAATCTCATACGTGCATTTAAAAATTTGTCATGTTTTTACATGACCTCATTACTTATTTTATTAAAAGACTCAGATAATTTTACGAATCTTGTATAAAAGTATTTCATAGCTTGTCAATTGTCATTTATATTGTAATTTATAAATATAATTTCTTGAGATTACAAAAACATTTGTATCAGATTATCTTTTATAATGTATTATGATAAGATCAATTTATTTATTTCCTCCCTCAAAATTAGTATTGTATTATTGTTCATGTAAGTAACTCTAAATTGCTTTTCAGGAAAAATAAGTAAATTTTAGTCAATTCTAAAATGTTTGGATTATTAGAACACTGATGAGATATAATTATTTATACAGCACAAATTCACCTAAATATAATTTATCTTATACGGTAAACAAAATTATTATAATAGGTTTTAAATGAATGTACATTGCTTTTATTCGTATTGTACAATATTAGACTATTATCATTTCAAAAATCTATTACTAATTAATATCCACCTGAACAAATCATTGATTCAAAAGCAAAATTGATAAGCATTATGTAATAAATATTACATATTCTGTTACATTATTTGATAGGAAGTAAAAATTTGAGTTACGAAAATTTAAAAAGAACTTTGAATTAAACATAGGTGAATTTCCATTAATTTAGACCCATAGAGCTTAAGAAGAAAAGTGAAATTTTTGTGGTAAAATAAATATACAAAATTACATTCAGTCGAAGTAAACTATTCAACAATTCCAATTTCATTACGGTTACATAAATTTACTAATAATTAAAAAAAGTACACAGTTAAATGTCACAAAGATTTAATCGTTTTGAAAATATTTTATTTTAGGGGATTCTTGTTAAATAATATAAAGTTATTTACAAACTTGACACAAAAACTGTTATTTTTATCATGATATTAAATATACTTTTTTGGACAATTTATTATTAGCCACGCCCTATCACCTTTTAAACAATTTGGTCACGTTCCCTAAAACCTCTACATATCAACAGAAAGACCTGGTCGTGCATGTTGTGGCAAATTGGGTTAACTTGTGTAAAATAAATGTGGGTTTTGATTAATTATTTCCAACGGACATCACCAATCTTATCATTAGTCTTATAGACCTTTCTTTTCCATACGAACTTTTCAATTGAATACTATTCAATTTTAATATAAATAATGGAGCCTAACCTAACCTAACCTAACCTAACCTAACTAACTGACTGTTGGCACAGTTTGAAGGTAGTTTACTTAGAGTCTATATGATATATGAACGTCACACCATTCTTTTCTCTTTTAAGGGTAATTTCTGAGATATGCATTTCGAATATATATTTTATGATTTAATAATTTGTTCTTATTAGAACAGAAAAAGTATCGACATTTTACATTTTTATTACTAAACAATTCCATATTTTCACATTAAGATTTTAATATATGGTTGCCAGAAATTATGTAAATACTATTTTCAGCTGCTGTACTGTAACCTTTCAATAATTTATATTGTTATAAATTTCCTGAAGCACTTTTGTCTGGGCTCATAGTGATCGTACAATTGATCGCTTTATCAATAGTTAGTTTCACTATGAGCAAAAAACGTTTAAGTAACATATGTATAGACCTACACTGTAGACAGTTACCAACACGTAAAAATTAAAAAAAGTCTGTTGTTCAAAACCATTGTTATGAATGTTTATTGTATTATAATAAATATATCACCATCTTTTTTAAAACCAAATGCAACATCTCATCGTAAGTTCAAAACATCTTTTAATGTATAAATAAATTTAATTAGTTCAAAGTAAATAGTCACTGCTCGTGTTTTACTAACACTCTTATGTATTTTATAATTTAAACCCAAGCTATCTTAAACTTTCTTACAACCACATTTTGTAAGAAATTTCGGTTCAGGAAGCTCCACTTACTTTAACTTTAAAAACTAGCTTTAATAACGTACGCTGGTGTTTGTTATAATTAATTATAATATAAATATGTTCTGTTGCAAAAGATTTAGAGGTATACAAGAATTTTAGTAATTAATTATAAACTATTATTATACGTTAATTAATTGTTGTATCTTATCTGTAAAGTATTTCCAAATATATGTTGACCCATACGATTATGTAATACAATACTAAAACTAACTGGTATACTGTATTGTAATATATTTTAGCCCTCAAATCCTGAATGATGCATTTTAATTTTATCTAAAAAGGATAAAGATTTTTTATTCATTCGCTAACATCAAATGTAAGTTCTTTGAATGTTTTTAAATAATCAAAATACACGAAGGAGAAAATATTTATACTATCGACCTTAATTCAATAAGGAACCCTTCATAAAAAGTTCTTTTCTAAATTTTTCAAACTATTAATTGTTAACGTTACGGAATTACGTGGATTTAATGTGGTAGTGTTTGTTTGGTTTACATAACGGAATATAGAACGGAAAGTCATTTCCTGTCCCTATCTGTTTGATTAAACCCCACATTTCGTTGCATGTTCACAACACATAGTTTACAATAAACCACCAGTAAACAAAGGGAGGTACGGTAAACCGATATGGTACACAGGTAAATGGAGCTGTGTTGGTCAACACTGAGCTGATTGTATTGTCTGTCTGTTAACTAAAACATCATTAAGGCAACCCATGATTTTCCATCCCTGACTTTAGTGTTTTGGAATCAACTCATAAAAGTGTTATAAATCACAAATTACAAAATGAATAAATTATATTTATTTTCAATTAATATGTACAAAACCCAAATATATTTGTATCACGTAGAAAGAACAAGGTTGTGAATACGAGCTAATTATGTATGTCGTCATCAGTTATGACGTCAGCCTCTTTCTAAGAGATCGGCCTATCTTATAAAAAAATGTAATAGTAATAGACACTAAGAAATAATCGTTTCTAAACTGTATAGACATGAGTGCACATATATATACATTTGATTAAAGGAGAAGAGTTCAAAATTAAAGAATTTCTTATTTCACTAGGTGAATTTAGGATAAAGAAACCCTCTCTAGGAAGTAACGGCTTAAGGGTATCTACCGAACCCACCACCAATGACCGAGAAAGTGAGGCACACTGTGATGGTCACCCATCCAAGGAACAGCCATGCTTTATTTTATTTAATGTCAGAAATCTCTGTTAATTTTTTTAAATAATCACATAAATCAACAATTGTATATTTCAGTTATCGTTCTATAAATTAAGATAATTTTGAAAAATTCTATAAAAACTTATATGAAATTAAAGTACTGTATCATGATTATTTAAAAAAGGTTTATTCCCATTGTCAAAACGAGATTATTTGAGATCAACATTTTTGAAGCTACTGCCAACACATTTTCCTTGAACTGGCCTTAAAAATATTAAGAGTGGCTAAATATGTCTGGATAACACAGTTTTCCTTCTAGATTAAGATTAATAACGATTTAGGATAATGTTACGATTAAGGAGGTGTTGTATTATGTTTATGCATTAACTTTCATTAACTATACTTTAATCTGTTAAATACTATTAACTAGCATTCTTTTAACTGTGACTATGGAGCTGTTATATTACTTTAGTAAAATTACGAAATGAAAGGAAAAGAATATTTTAGTATAATTTTATACAAAAATCAAATACGTTTCTTGGAAAACGTAGTTTAAGGCAAAATAAACGGAAAACGGAATGGAAAATCTCGTCGCTCATTTTACGGTGCAATTATTTTAATTGTATTCCTACGATGTCAAGTGCATTGAGTTCTTACCCTTGAATATATATTGTTAATAATAGGATCATTCTAATATGATCATACTAATGTCATTGTTTAAGAATAGCACTTCAGTTAAATTTTGGGATTTTACATACTAATGTTCTGAAGATGAAGAGCTTTTAGAGTGATGAAATCTAGTGAGCAGCCTAACTATTGGTTTTCATTTTAAAAGCTTAGGCTACGTCATGCATTAGAGACCTATCGATATTTCCAATACGTCCATTACCTACATGATTCACTGTTAACATTTTTGGCTGTACTGTAATTGTAAAAGTGCTACAAATTACCACAGCTTTGAAATAATTACGTAGTGCTTTTAAAAAAATTACTTATTTTCGGGGGCCGCATAAAAATTTAGATTACTGGAGTACTCAAATGTATAACTTTTTAAATCTCACTCAACTCTTAAACCCATCCAATTATTTATATCATAATTGAAATACATTTAAAACTATTTAATTGTAAAACGTCATCATTTTTGCAAGTAAATATAAACTAAATGTACATGTAATAGATTTACAATAAAATTATTTTCAACTGTACTCTGGTCTAGAAGAGAATGATATAAATTGCGAATATAAATAATGTATTTTTGTACTTCATTTGATATTTATAAATTGTTTATACATTATATATTATTTATGTCGTAACTACAAGACGTCCACTGTACTATCTATACTTGCTAAATCCAGCCACGCTTTTCTGTGGCTTAGTCTTAAAAGAAATATTAGTCGTTATATTTGTTTGAAAGATAAAATTCTAATCGTTTACTTCAATTTACCTTATGAAAAGTACCTTAAAATTGTCTTCATATATATACAATTATCCGCTCACAGTAATAAATGTGCAGGATATGCGCATAAATCAGCTGGTCATAGTGGCACTTTTTCGACATTGAAAAAGTGCCACTATTCATTTGTGTTTATTTTCATTTGTGAAGTATAGGTAGGTCGGGAAATGCTTCAAATGTAGTATTCCTGTTTTACAATTTATAAATTATATAAAAAGTATAAAATCTGTTGTAGTCAAATAAAATCCTGTGTAAGTATTTCAATTGAATCCATTAATATTTTTTTTCGATTTTTGGGCACACAAACATTCGGTAGTTTAATTATTGTGTACATATAAGACCGCAAAATTACATTGAGCGCATATCACCACACCAGCTGAAATAACAGCACAATCAAATTTAGCAAGGGTAGGACCCTTGTATGCCGTTCTAACGCAAATATCACAAAGGCCAGGAGCCGGCACTTCAGCTGTTAATTAAGGTTTGCGACACCTTCTGTATAGGCTTACCTAACCCAAAACAACACTGTGGGCTTATGACGATTGTCAAGGGCCTTTTGAATTTCAAATCGCGAAGCAGAAACATACAGAACTTTCACATCATCTAGTTACATCACACATCACTACATTCTAGTTGTTTTACAAATTATTACGACGATACGTAATCTGTTTTACAAAATAATAACTTACATTGTTGATTGTAAGGTTGAATTTATAAGATAAAACTTTACAAATATTATTAATGTAAAATGTATTAAGTGTAAGAAAAACTAATTTTAATAAATAAGGAGGGTTTAAAATAATACACACAGGATATGATGAAGTGGTTAGGCTGCTGTTTTTATAAATATCACAGAGTTGTTAAAAATATGATTTTTTTGTAACATTGTACTGGCTTTAAAGAATCTTTAGTTCTAATGTAGGTGCCATATTGTACAAAATAAATATAAGCAATTTGTCTATAATTTAATATACATGACTTATCAATATATATATTAAAATAACAGTTCATAAAATGATGTTCTTGTTTACATGATACCGTATACAGCTGTTCTTCCCACCCGTTATCTCCGAGGGCCCCTAGACACATCAGAAAATATCTGAGTACCACTAGGTATTTTAGATAAACTTTATTACAAAATTGAAAAAGTGCAATTTTAAAGTTTTAATGACGTTTTAATAAACTTGAATCCAAATAGTTGAAAAGTTAGTGAACCGCTTAAAGCAGTATACAGTGTAAAGTCATGCATACGCAATAAGAGACGTGCGGCACAATGCCAGGCTCTCAATGACTTTCTAGTCTTGGTCCACTAGCTTTGGATTCAATTTTTGGATTAAAAAGATTCATTTTGATATAGAATTGATTTTAAAACTCTTAATATAATTTGAATAAACATGAAGATTACAGTCCTATAATCTTCTGAAAGTGTTTTACTATTTTCCAATACTAATGTCTTATCAGGTATAAAGTAAATTGCACTCTACTCTGAATTATATTTCTTAAGTAAAGTTTCACTTAATAAAATTTACAGTGAAAATAACGCTTTCTTCTTATTTCCCGATGAAGTTTTAGTAAAATCACTTATTCAAACCTTCTGTGTGACCTAATTGACTGCATTCTGGTAATCGTTGATACAGATGACGAGTCAATGCCCAGTCGTAATGCACATATATTTTGATGATTAATTTTAACAACATTACATTTAACGGCCCTTCATTTACTTAAATTATTATTAAAAGGTATGTTTAGTTTTTTAGGTGTTATATTTACAAAAATGATAATACCTTTTTATATATGACATACGAATTTGTATGTAAAATACATTTCATCGTAGCCGAACTATTTTTTGGAAATGCATCGTTATAAGTTGATTTTGAAGATTTTTTCTTTAGTGACTTTCACATGTTTGTAATTTAATCTACATTTCAATTTTAAATATAGGAAGGTGTAGTTTTATAAAACTTATTAGTGATTAGCGCTTAATAAAACTCATTTGTTAATTTTTTGTGTAACACCTTAATGGTGTATTATTTCCCTTTGTGCATATAATTACAATGTATATTCCATTTACTCTGTTATAGTTAACTTAACAGTTTTTAATTTGTTATTGTTTTGGTCAGTTGTTTATGCATTTAAGCAAAACTGTCACGTTCGTATCCTAGATATTAAAATAATGGAAAGAGTGTGTGGGGACAAGTGGGAGAAATAAGATTCCTAAGAGCTACTAAGTGAAACAATTTTTGAGAAGATTTAGAAATAGTGAAATAAGATTGTGTGTAAAGGAGGAGAGCGTAAGGACAAATGTGGAAAAATAAATTTGAAGTGGTTGCTCGGAGACCGAGAGGATGAAGGAATCGGAGGAATTGGATGGATGAGGTGAAAGTGGATTTAAAGAAAAGAAGAATGACAAGATGAATAGGTGGAGGCCATGTACCTGATGTTTTATTACAAGTTAATTTTAATAAAATCACAATGAAACGGAAAAATGAAGAAGGTGTTTTTGAAACATGGTAGCAGGGTTACCACTACATTTTAATGTTTAATAAGTTCAAGTCACAAGGAGAGCATTGCGGTTACAACGGTTTGCCCTAAGGGCCGTTCTGGCCTACGGAGATATTGAACTAACAATAAAGGTTTATGGTCTATCCAGTGTTAAACACAAAATAAATATTTTCAAGAACCAAACTAAATTCTTCTAAACTGTACATTACCTTGTATGACTTTTGAATGAAAACTGACAGACACTAATTTTAAGGGAAAATTAATTACCTAACTATAAGTAAACTATATAAATATTTTTTAAAGAAAAAATTTCCTTAACTAAAATCACAGGAAATTGCAACGATAGGTCAATATGTTTATTGGGATATATTTAATAATAAAATTCATTTATAGATAATATTATGAGAATATTTTCTTTAATATACATTTCTGTCATTAAAATACCTATTTATAATTATAAATATATAAAAACAATTATAATAATATAAAAGTATTATTGTCAATATTGTAAATTCAACATTGTATTTGTCTTAAGGCAATACAATTATGAGTGGTATATTGATTTTACTGTGTCACAATGAATAATTTATTGATTATTCTCTGTGACACTTTCTATAGCCTACTAAAAGTCTTTAACCACTCATTAGCTCTGATTTTATTAAAAAAAGAAATTAAACTGTTTGTTTTTCAGCGTTTTAATTATCTAATTTTATTTTTCGTTCCTAAACGATTACGTTTTGCCTGGTAATATTTTGCTGACAAATATTCTTTCCTGTTAATACTGGGTGTTACGTTTTATTATAAATTGACAGTGAATAATATAAATAATCAACAGGGCAAATAATGAAAAATAGCTTGAGGTGTTTATGGTAGTATTGTTAAATAAACGTTTGGCTGTAATAATACAGCATTTATGTTGTTTTACTTATTGATACATATGACACCAATAACTAATACGTTTTTGAGAAAACTTTTTATAATTTTTGTCTAAAATTCATTGTATGGTACTATACATAACGACTCAACACAACATAACTCTAAATGTTCCTTCTACAACTCTGTTTAAATAAAATGCTGAATGAATTGGGATAACTTCTTTATATACTGTAAAATACGGAAACAAGGATCAACTAAGTGGGCTTAAGTCTGGGGGATTTGTCTTACAAAATACACTGTCACGGGTTTTCTTTATCCTCCTTGTACAGTAGCAATTTAAAACGGTTTAGATCTGTATATAAGTGAAGAAATTTATTTCCTCAAACTGTCGTAAAGAAAGATTGCAGAAACAAAATTTCTATTTGCATACCTAAAAGGAATAATTTGTTCACCTTCTAGTTATGCTGATAAATTAAAATTAATACGCTTTACATAAGAATAGTTAACCCATAGTTGTCTATCGATGCCAAATGGCCACTGCACGTTTAAATAGTGAATATATTATTCAAATCAGAGTTGTTGGAACGGACGAGTGGTCTAAGACGCCATACTCTGACCCGGTAAACTACCGGGAATTAACAGTTCGAATCCAACTCAGGCTGGTACTTTTTACCGTGCAACAGTGTCTGTGGCATCGTAGCGTAGCTCCTACCCTAAACAAACAATTTTCGGGCATGGTGGAAGTTAACGGGATCAGTGTTATAAGTAACTTAGAAACCTGTATGGATTAATGTCAGTTGCAAGTATACTAGTTCGTAGGATATTGTACAGCAATTAACTGACCACTGTTGCTGTACGTGTAGCGAGAAGGGCGTTGCCACTGCAAGTGTATGGGGTGGGTGGGAGGGATTGTCACTGTAAGTGTACGATTGGCGGGGGGGACTATTACTATTGTACGCTGTGGAATGGGAGATAGCACAAAACCAACATATGATAATCGATCCCCATGGTTGGTTTCTAAGTTGTATTTTAACCTACATACATCACGGAAAGTTTCCAATGTTATTCCCTAGGGGCAACCTCATTCTCCGCCTAATTACAGCCATTTACGTGCTGTACAGACTCCTCGCAAATAAACAGCCTTTCACTGTTGTAATTAATAAAGGAAAAAAATCAGTTGAATAAAACTGTTTTTCCCAAAAACCTAAGTGGTTTGGTAACTAAGTCTGAGAAAGGCAAGTCGGACGTATCATATTCGTATTTCAGTGTGAGAAAATGTAGGGGAAAACAATGTTCTTTGTGCCCGGTTGTTTCTTGTTTCCACAGTTTCAGTTCACACATTAAGACAGTGTTCGTTATAAGACGAGAAAACTTTGGTTTACTTTAATCATACAAAGTGTTGTTAGTTACACATTGTTTTATTAATATTCCTTAACACAATACCTCGCCACCACCTTGACAGAAAAATAACTATTTAACTATACTTAAGTAATATACAATTAACTTCTCTTACTCTAATTACTTATCTAGTAAGTTTGGGGTTATTTGAAGTAATTTTATAACATTTTAATAGCCAAAAATTCTCATTACTAAATCTCATACGCGCATTTAAAAATTTGTCATGTTTTTACATGACCTCATTACTTATTTTATTAAAAGACTCAGATAATTTTACGAATCTTGTATAAAAAGTATTTCATAGCTTGTCAATTGTCATTTATATTGTAATTTATAAATATAATTTCTTGAGATTACAAAAACATTTGTATCAGATTATCTTTTGAAATGTATTATGATAAGATCAATTTATTTATTTCCTCCCTCAAAATTAGTATTGTATTATTGTTCATGTAAGCAACTCTAAATTGCTTTTCAGGAAAAATAAGTAAATTTTAGTCAATTCTAAAATGTTTGGATTATTAGAACACTGATGAGATATAATTATTTATACAGCACAAATTCACCTAAATATAATTTATCTTATACGGTAAACAAAATTATTATAATAGGTTTTAAATGAATGTACATTGTTTTTATTCGTATTGTACAATATTAGACTATTATCATTACAAAAATCTATTACTAATTAATATCCACCTGAACAAATCATTGATTCAAAAGCAAAATTGATAAGTATTATGCAATAAATATTACAGATTCTGTTACATTATTTGATAGGAAGTAAAAATTTGAGTTAGGAAAATTTAAAAAGAACTTTGAATTAAACATAGGTGAATTTCCTTTAATTTAGACACATAGAGCTTAAGAAGAAAAGTCTGAAAATTTTTTGGTAAAATAAATATATAAAATTACATTCAGACGTATTAAACTATTGAACCATTACAATTTTAATAAGGTTACATAAATTTACTAATAATTACAAAAACATACACAGTTAAATGTCACAAAGATTTAATCATTTTGAAAATATTTTATTTTAGGAGATTCTTGTTAAATAATACAAAGTTATTTAAAAACCTGACACAAAAATTGTCACTTTTATCAATATCTTAATTGTAATTATATAAATAATTTACTGCCTTACTTGCACAATCCATTTCATTTATATTGCGATGTATACATTTCAAGGATAACCCCATCTTCATAGCATCTTAAAATATAAAATATAAAAATAAAAATAAAAGTGACAGTTGTTATCATATGGTAGGTTTGGTGTTCTCATAATGGCTAAGTTGAGCTGTTACCATGTGTTCTGTTTTTTATCATAATTTCATATATTGGATTTGCTGTGAAATTTATTTGTTTGTTAAGAACAAGATTTGGTTCGTTTTTTACACTTTTATATATCTCGTAGCCTTCTAAACAGTCTAATTTTCTTCCTTTTTGTTCAAAATGTAGAATTTCAATATTTTCAATTTTGCAGTAGTCGTGGCAGGTGTTTAATATATGTTCTGCATAATTTGATTCTGTTTTTCCATTCTTGATACATTGAATGTGTTCCTGGTATCTTTTGTGAAAACTCCTACCTGTTTGGCCTATATAGAATGCATCACATTCACCACATTTCATTTTATAAACTCCTGATTTCTCAGTGTTTGGTACTTTGTTTTTTGAGGTGGATATTGACAGATGTTTTAAGATGCTGTTATTTGTTTTAAAAGCTACTGTATAGCCTTGCTTAGCAAATGTGTGTGTCGCTAAGCGTTGCGTTTGTGGAGAATGTTCCATGAGGACATATTTATTTGGTGTTTTTTTAATATTTCGTTTGTTTTTCATAATTTTGGTTAATAATCTCTCAATTATGTTGTAATTGTATCCATTCTGCTGAGCTATGAATTTGATTGTATTAAGTTCTTCAAAATAATCTTCTTCACTAAGTGGTGTGTTGACTAGTCTATGGATCATGGATTTGAATGCAGCATATTTGTGTGATTTAGGATAATTTGAGTTTGCATGGATTGTGGTGTCTGTGTGTGTTGGTTTTCGGTAAATTTTGAAGGAATGTTTTTGATCATTTTTGGTAATTGTTAGGTCTAGATAATTGATAGAGTTATTGATTTCATTTTCATAGGTGAATTTAAGTTTAGGATGGAGTGTGTTCAAGAAGTTGTTAAATATGTGTATTTCATTGAGATTACCTTCGTATAAACAAATTACATCATCAACAAACCTATACCAGTAAACAATTTTATGTTTGTGTTTGTTGAAATCTGACTTGATTTTTGTGAATTCTATGTTATCTAGAAATAGCTCAGCCAATATACATGATAATGGAGATCCCATAGCAAGACCTTCTTTCTGAAAGTAATACTTCCCTTCAAATTCAAAGTAATTTTGTTTAAGAATGATATTTAGAAGAGTTATAACTTCAATTATGGCTTCATCATTTAATTTGTTGCTGTCTTTAAGATATAATTCTAATATTCCTGGTATTTCATTTGTTGGAACGTTTGTATAGAGGTTTGTGATATCAAATGAGACCAGTTGAGTGTTTGTAGGTATTTGAATGTCTTTTATTTTTGTGACTAGATCATTGGTGTTTCTTAAGTTACAGTTACCTTTAAATTCTATTGAACGTCTGATAGTTTTGTCTAGGAATTTTGCTAAGTTATATGACGGTGCATTAATAAAATTGACTAAAGGTCTTATAGGGCAAAGCTGTTTATGTATTTTAGGGAGGCCACGAAGTTTAGGAGCAGTGGGGTTAATAATCTTTAGATTGTACATTTCTTTCTTAGATAAAAGGGTCTTGCAACTGTTAATGGCTTTATTCACTTCAGTTTTATACTGATTGGTGGGATCTTTATTCAATTGTAAGATATTGTTTTCTTGAATGAAAGTGTTAACTTTGTCTGTATATTCAGATTTCTTTAGGATTACTACAGCATTTCCTTTGTCAGCTTTAGTAATAAGAGAATTGTTATCTGTAAGTTTCTTTTTGATGTTTTTGATAACGCTTATTTCTTGATAATTATTGTTTGAAAATAATTATTATTATTTTAAAATAATTACAAACAATAATTATCAAGAAATAAGCGTTATCAAAAACATCAAAAAGAAACTTACAGATAACAATTCTCTTATTACTAAAGCTGACAAAGGAAATGCTGTAGTAATCCTAAAGAAATCTGAATATACAGACAAAGTTAACACTTTCATTCAAGAAAACAATATCTTACAATTGAATAAAGATCCCACCAATCAGTATAAAACTGAAGTGAATAAAGCCATTAACAGTTGCAAGACCCTTTTATCTAAGAAAGAAATGTACAATCTAAAGATTATTAACCCCACTGCTCCTAAACTTCGTGGCCTCCCTAAAATACATAAACAGCTTTGCCCTATAAGACCTTTAGTCAATTTTATTAATGCACCGTCATATAACTTAGCAAAATTCCTAGACAAAACTATCAGACGTTCAATAGAATTTAAAGGTAACTGTAACTTAAGAAACACCAATGATCTAGTCACAAAAATAAAAGACATTCAAATACCTACAAACACTCAACTGGTCTCATTTGATATCACAAACCTCTATACAAACGTTCCAACAAATGAAATACCAGGAATATTAGAATTATATCTTAAAGACAGCAACAAATTAAATGATGAAGCCATAATTGAAGTTATAACTCTTCTAAATATCATTCTTAAACAAAATTACTTTGAATTTGAAGGGAAGTATTACTTTCAGAAAGAAGGTCTTGCTATGGGATCTCCATTATCATGTATATTGGCTGAGCTATTTCTAGATAACATAGAATTCACAAAAATCAAGTCAGATTTCAACAAACACAAACATAAAATTGTTTACTGGTATAGGTTTGTTGATGATGTAATTTGTTTATACGAAGGTAATCTCAATGAAATACACATATTTAACAACTTCTTGAACACACTCCATCCTAAACTTAAATTCACCTATGAAAATGAAATCAATAACTCTATCAATTATCTAGACCTAACAATTACCAAAAATGATCAAAAACATTCCTTCAAAATTTACCGAAAACCAACACACACAGACACCACAATCCATACAAACTCAAATCATCCTAAATCACACAAATATGCTGCATTCAAATCCATGATCCATAGACTAGTCAACACACCACTTAGTGAAGAAGATTATTTTGAAGAACTTAATACAATCAAATTCATAGCTCAGCAGAATGGATACAATTACAACATAATTGAGAGATTATTAACCAAAATTATGAAAAACAAACGAAATAGTAAAAAAACACCAAATAAATATGTCCTCATGGAACATTCTCCACAAACGCAACGCTTAGCGACACACACATTTGCTAAGCAAGGCTATACAGTAGCTTTTAAAACAAATAACAGCATCTTAAAACATCTGTCAATATCCACCTCAAAAAACAAAGTACCAAACACTGAGAAATCAGGAGTTTATAAAATGAAATGTGGTGAATGTGATGCATTCTATATAGGCCAAACAGGTAGGAGTTTTCACAAAAGATACCAGGAACACATTCAATGTATCAAGAATGGAAAAACAGAATCAAATTATGCAGAACATATATTAAACACCTGCCACGACTACTGCAAAATTGAAAATATTGAAATTCTACATTTTGAACAAAAAGGAAGAAAATTAGACTGTTTAGAAGGCTACGAGATATATAAAAGTGTAAAAAACGAACCAAATCTTGTTCTTAACAAACAAATAAATTTCACAGCAAATCCAATATATGAAATTATGATAAAAAACAGAACACATGGTAACAGCTCAACTTAGCCATTATGAGAACACCAAACCTACCATATGATAACAACTGTCACTTTTATTTTTATTTTTATATTTTATATTTTAAGATGCTATGAAGATGGGGTTATCCTTGAAATGTATACATCACAATATAAATGAAATGGATTGTGCAAGTAAGGCAGTAAATTATTTATATAATTAATTTTACACAATTCAGAGCTACATATTGAAATATCTTAATTGTACTTTTATTGACAATTTATTACTTGCCACACCCTATCATCTTTTAAAAATTCCGGTCACGTTCCCTAAAACCTCTACATATCGACAGAATGACCTGGTCGTGCGTGTTGTGGCAAATTGGGTTGACTTTTGTAAAATAAATGTGGGTTTTGATTAATTATTTCCAACGGACATCGCCAATTTTATCATTAGTTTTATAGACCTTTCTTTTCCATACAAACTTTTCCATTGAATACTATTCAATTTTAATATAAATAATGGAGCCTAACCTAAGCTAACCTAACCTAACCTAACTAACTGATTGTTGGCGCAGTTTGAAGGTAGTTTACTTAGAGTCTATATGTTATATGAACGTCACACCATTGTTTTAATATAAATAATGGAGCCTAACCTAACCTAACTAACTAACTGTTGGCGCAGTTTGAAGGTAGTTTACTTAGAGTCTATATGGTATATGAACGTCACACCATTGTTTTAATATAAATAATGGAGCCTAACCTAACCTAACCTAACCTAACTAACTGACTGTTGGCGCAGTTTGAAGGTAGTTTACTTAGAGTCTATATGATATATGAACGTCACACCATTCTTTTCTCTTTTAAGGTTAATTTCTGAGATATTCATTTCAAATATATATTTTATGATTTAATAATTTGTTCTTATTAGAACAGAAAAAGTATCGACATTTTACATTTTTATTACGAAACAATTCCATATTTTCACATTAAGATTTTAATATATGGTTGCCAGAAATTATGTAAATACTATTTTCAGCTGCTGTACTGTAACCTTTCAATAATTTATATTGTTATAAATTTCCTGAAGCACTTTTGTCTTGGCTCATAGTGATCGTACAATTGATCGCTTTATCAATAGTTAGTTTCACTATGAGCAAAAAACGTTTAAGTAACATATGTATAGACCTACACTGTAGACAGTTACCAACACGTAAAAATTAAAAAAAAGTCTGTTGTTCAAAACCATTGTTATGAATGTTTATTGTATTATAATAAATATATCACCATCTTTTTTAAAACCAAATGCAACATCTCATCGTAAGTTTAAAACATCTTTTAATGTATTAATAAATTTAATTAGTACAAAGTAAATAGTCACTGCTCGTGTTTTACTAACACTCTTATGTATTTTATAATTTAAACCCAAGCTATCTTAAACTTTCTTACAACCACATTTTGTAAGAAATTTCGGTTCAGGAAGCTCCACTTACTTTAACTTTAAAAACTAGCTTTAATAACATACGCTGGTGTTTGTTATTATTAATTCTAACATAAATATGTTCTGTTGCAAAGATTTAGAGGTATACAAGAATTTTAGTAATTAATTATAAACTATTATTATACTTTAATTAATTGTTGTATCTTATCTCTAAAGTATTCCCAAACATATGTTGACCCAAAAGATTATGTATTACAATACTACAACAAACTGGTGTACTGTATTGTAATACATTTTAGCCCTCAAATCCTGAATCATGCATTTTAATTTTATCTAAAAAGGATAAAGATTTTTTATTCATTCGCTAACCTCAAATGTAAGTTCTTTGAATGTTTTTAAATAATCAAAATACATGAAGGAGAAAATATTTATATTATCGATCTTAATTCAATAAGGAACACTTCATAAAAAGTTCTTTTCTAAATTTTTCAAACTGTTAATTGTTAACGTTACGGAATTACGTGGATTTAATGTGGTAGTGTTTGTTTGGTTTACAAAACGGAATACAGAACGGAAAGTCATTTCCTGCCACCCCCATCTGTTAGATCAAACCCCGCATTTCGTTGCATGTTCACAGCATATAGTGTACAATAAACCACCAGTAAACAAAGGGAGGTACGGTAAACCGATATGGTACACAGGTACACAAAGGAGCTGTGTGGGTCAACACTGAGCTGATTATACTGTCTGTTTTCAACTAAAACATCATTAAGGCAACCCACGATTTTCCATCCCTGACTTTAGTGTTTTGGAATCAACCCATAAAAGTGTTATAAATCACAAATTACAAAATGAATAAATTATATTTATTTTAAATTAATATGTACAAAACCCAAATATATTTGTATCACGTAGAAATAACAAGGTTGTGAATACGAGCTAATTATGTATGTCGTCATCAGTTATGACGTCAGCCTATTCCTAAGATATCGGCCTATCTCATAAAAAAATATAATAGTAATAGACACTAAGAAATAATCGTTTCTAAACTGTATAGACATGAGTGCACATTTACATTTGATTAAAGGAGAAGAGTTCAAAATTAAAGAATTTCTTACTTCATTAGGCGAATTTAGGATAAAGAAACCCTCTCTAGGAAGTAACGGCTTAAGGGTATCTACTGAACCACCACCAATGACCGAGAAGGCGAGGCACACTGTGATGTTCACTCATACAAGGAACAGCCATGCTTGATTTTATTTAATGTCAGAAATCTCTGTTAATTTTTTTTAATAATCACATAAATCAACAATTGTATATTTCAGTTATCGTTCTATAAATTAAGATAATTTTGAAAAATTCTATAAAAACTTATATGAAATTAAAGTACTGTATCATGATTATTTAAAAAAGGTTGATTCCCGTTTTCAAAACGAGGTTATTTGAGATCAACATTTTGGAATTTACAACCAACACATTTTCCTTGAACTGGCCTTAAAAATATTAAGAGAGGCTAAATATGGCTGGATAACACCGTTTTCTTTCTAGATTAAGGTTAACCACGATTAAGGATAATGTTACGATTAAGGAGGTGTTGTATTATGTTTATGCATTAACTTTTATTAACTATACTTTAAACTGTTAAATACTATTAACTAGCATTCTTTTAATTGTGAACATGGAGCTGTATATTACTGTAGTAAAATTACGAAATAAAAGGAAACGAATATTTTAGTATAATTCTATACAAAAATCAAATACGTTTCTCGGAAAACTTAGTTTAGGAAAAAAAACAGAGAATGGAAGGGAAAATCTCGTCGCGCATTTTACGGTGCAATTATTTTAATTATATTGCTAAGACGTCAAGAGCATTGAGTTCGTAACCTTAAGTATATAATGTTAATAATATGATAATACTAATGCCACTGTTAAAAAAAATAGTATTTCAGTTAAATTTCGGGATTATTACGTCATAAAATCTGAAGTACAATCTAATTTTCTCACAATGGTGAGCTTTTAGAGTGATGAAATCTAGTGAGCAGCCTAACTAATGGTTTCCATTTTAAAAGCATAGGCTACGTCATGCATTAGAGACCTATCGATATTTCCAATACGTCCATTACCTACATGATTCACTGTTAACATATTTGGTTGTACTGTAATTGTAAAAGTGCTACAAATTACGTGGTGCTTTTAAAAAATTAGTTATTTTCGGGGGCCGCATGAAAATCTAGATAACTGGATTATTCAAATATCACATGTGTACAACTTTTTAAATCTCGCTAAACTCTCAAACCCATCCAACTATTTATAACATCCATTTAATTGTAAAACATCACTATTCGTGCAAGTAAATATAAATTAAATGTATATGTAGTAAATGTACAATAGAATCTATCTTCAACTGTAAATGGTCGAGAAGAGAATGATATAAATTGCGAATATTAATACTGTATTTTTGTACTTCGTTTGATATCATTTATGAAATGTTTATACATTATACATTATTTGTGTCATAACTAGAAGAAGTTTACAATTCTTGCTAAATCCGGCCAGGCTTTTTTGTAGCTTAGTCTTAAATGAAATATTAGTCGTTATATTTGTTTGACAGATACAATTGTAATCGTTTACTTCAGTTTACCTTAAGTAAAGTACCTTAAAACTGTCTTCATAAATATACAATCATCTGCTCACAGTAGTAAACGTGCAGGATATGCGCATAAATCAGCTGGTCATAGTGGCACCTATTCGACATTGAAATTAATTTTCATTTGTGAAGTATAGGTAGGTCGAGAAACGCTTCAAATGTCCTATTCCTGTTTTAAAATTTATAAATTAAATATACAGTATAAAATCTCTTGTAGTCAAATAAAATCCTGAGTAAGTATTTCAATTGAATCCATTAATTTTTTTTCGATTTTTGGGCACACAAACATTCGGTAGTTTAATTATTGTAAATATAAGACCGCAAAATTATATTGAGTGCATATCACCACACCAGCTGAAATAACAGCACAATCAAATTTAGCAAGGGTAGGGTCCTTGTATGCCGTTCTAACGCAAATATCACAAAGGCCAGGAGCCGGCACTTCAGCTGTTAATTAACGCTCGCGACACCTTCTGTATAGGCTTACCTAACCCAATACAACACTGTGGGCTTATGATGATTGTCAAGGGCCTTTTGAATTTCAAATTGTGAAACAGAAACAAACAGTATTTTCACATCATATAGTTAGATTACACATCACTTTATTCTAGTTGTTTTATTAAAACAAATTATTACGACGATACATAATCTGTTTTACAAAATAATAACTGACATTGTTGCTTGTAAGGTTTGTATTTATAAGCTAAAACTTTTCAAATATTATTAATGTAAGACGTATTAAGTGTAAGAAAAATAAATTTTAATAAATAAAGAGGGTTAAAAATAATACACACGGGATATGATGAAAGGGTCAGGCTACTGTTTTTATAAATATCACAAAGTCGTTAAAATTATGATTTTTTTTGTAACAGTGTACTGGCTTTAAAGAATTTTTTAGTTCTAACGTAGGTGCCATATTGTACAAAAAAAATATATGCAATTTGTCAATAATTTGTTTATATTTATATACTTATATGTTTAACTAAACTATGGATATCATCTGGCTGTGTTAATTATGATTATTTAATTAAGAAATTCAACAATTTATGATAGATTATACAAAAATAGCTCCGTTCGATGGAGGTTACACAAGATAAAAAATACGCTTAAATTGTTAAAAATTAACCTCTTGTGTCAATTTACACCTTTCTCAGCTTCGTAATTCACATGGTAAATGGTAATAAATGATAAGTAATACATGACTTATCAATATATATATATTAAAATAACAGTTCATAAATTGATGTTCTTGTTTACCATGTACAGCAGTTCTTCCCACCCTTGATCTCCGAGGCCACATTAGAAAATATCTGAGTACCACAAGCTATTTTAGATAAACTTTATTACAAAAATGAAAAAGTGCCATTTTAAAGTTGTTGACGTTTTAATAAACTTGAATCCAAATAGTTGGAAAGTTAGTGAACCGCTTACAGCAGTATACTGTGTAAAGTCATGCATACGCAATAAGAGACGTGCGACACAATGCCAGGCTCTCAGTGACTTTCTTAGTCTTGAAGTCCACTAGCTTTGGATTTAATATTTGGATTCAAAAAATCATTTTGATATAGAATTGATTTTAAAACTCTCAATATAATTTGAATAAACATGAGGATTACTGTCTGATAATATTCTGATAAAGTGTTTTACTATTTTCCAATACTAATCTCTTATCAGGTATAAAATAAATTGCACTTACTCTGAAGTACATTTCTTAAGTAAAGTTTCACTTAATAAAATTTACAGTGAAAATAACGTTTTTTTCTTAATTCATGATGAAGTTTTAGTAAAATCACTTACTCAAACCTTTTGTGTGACCTCATGACCTCACAGACTGTATTCTGGTAATCGCTGATACATATGCCCAGTCGTAATGCATCTACATTTTGGTGAGTAATTTTAAGCACATTATTTTTAACGGCTCTTGATTTACTTAAACTATTATTAAAAGGGATGTTTAGTTTTAGGTGTTAGTTATATTTACAAAAATGATAATACCTTTTTATATATGACATACGCCTTTGTGTGTAAAATACATTTCATCGTAGCCGCCATATTTGACAGATTATTGTTCATCAGGGCACCATCCATCAAACACGAAGCCTCTGCCTTCATGAACACGACACGACATGTTCTGACAGGACGTGTTTTATTATCACCATCACATTAGCCACCCTACTACCACTCTCTATAAAAACATATCATCTTAACGTGTAGTTATAGTTAAAAGTAACAAAGTTGCATGTAGTCTATGATTGTAGTAACTTTATTGCATGTAGTCTATGATTGTAGTAACTATGATTGCATGTAGTCTATGATTGTAGTAACTTTATTGCATGTAGTCTATGATTGTAGTAACTATGATTGCATGTAGTCTATGATTGTAGTAACTGTATTGCATGTAGTCTATGATTGTAGTAACTATGATTGCATGTAGTCTATGATTGCAGAAACTATGATTGCATGTAGTCTATGATTGTAGTAACTATGATTGCATGTAGTCTATGATTGTAGTAACTATGATTGCATGCAGTCTATGATTTTAGTAACAGTGATTGCATGTAGTCTATGATTGTAGTAACTTTATTGCATGTAGTCTATGTTTGTAGTAACTATGATTGCATGTAGTCTATGATTGTAGTAACTTTATTGCATGTAGTCTATGATTGTAGTAACTATGATTGCATGTAGTCTATGATTGTAGTAACTTTATTGCATGTAGTCTATGATTGTAGTAACTATGATTGCATGTGTTTTATGATTGTAGTAACTATGATTGCATGCAGTCTATGATTTTAGTAACTATGATTGCATGTAGTCTATGATTGTAGTAACTTTATTGCATGTAGTCTATCATTGTAGTAACTATGATTGCATGTGGTCTATGATTGTAGTAACTATGATTGCATGTAGTCTATGATTGTAGTAACTATGATTGCATGTAGTCTATGATTGTAGAAACTTGATTGCATGTAGTCTATGATTGTAGTAACTATGATTGCATGTAGTCTTGTAAATAGACCTAGTGCTATTAGTTAACATTGTTGCCTTTTACGTACCCTCGGCACTGGCGGCGCAGTGCTGTAACCCAACAACGGGGGGGGGGGGCCTGTGGAGATTGTAAGCGATAGGTTCTTCACTGAGTCTTTTAAATCCTGACATAGTGTCCGCTCAATGGTTGACATCGCCGTGGATACTACTAGATAAGTATTAACTGAAAATCAGACCAATACTAGGTATTCAGCTTCCACGTGAACGTTTAGGTCCCATAGTCGGCCTATAGCGCTATTAACAAACAACGGCTCTTTCTATAGAACAGTCGACCTTAGTTAGTAACATCAGTCGACCTAACTTGTTCATTTGAACTCATCATAATTAGTCGCTTCTCATATCCACACACAGTTGTTTGAATTCCAGTCCTAGTATGCTAGAGTGTTAGAGAGGAATTTTACCTTTCAATAAAGGCTTTTTTCATTTAATTTATCTCCACGGTTGTCAGCTCAGTAAAAAATTATTAATTAAATAAAATGTTAAAATTACGAAAAGTGATAACAAATAGTTGTAATCTGCACTGTATATTTACCATAGATAATCTATTAAGATGATTATATAGCAACACTAAATTTAAAATTTACTACTAACAGTAGTATATTATTTTTAAAATAGTTGTTTTTGAAACACTTGAATGCTTAAGAATCTCTAAAAAGAACAGTTAACAATGGAACAACAGGCAAAATATTTAATCAATTTTAAAAGGGCATTAAGCTGTCCCGATCACCATTGCTGATATGGTAAAATATCAAACCTTTCCAAAAACATGGATTTATTATACTTACATAATTATACTTACAAGAACAGATTTGCTCTTCAATCTTGAAATATGTAAGAAAATATATTATATTGTATATTGTTTTTGTAGTAAGAAACTGTTCTCGTTGTATATTTCTATATTGAATCAGTATATGTTACTTGTTTATATCATTTAACTATAAATACCTTATATATATATATATATATATATATATATATATATATATATATATATAATTGTTTACATTGATTGTTCCACAAAAAGACGTGTTTTTTAAACATAATTGACATTTAAAGTTTAAATATATTCCCTAAAATCTTTCTAAAACCTAAGATTTTATTTACTATTTCATTTACGAATAAATTTGATGTACTGTTAATTTTCGTACATTAGCTCAAACTTAATGTCAAATGAGTTTATCGATGCGTAAAACCTAATGTAACGAAGGGTGTACCTATTGTCGTTTAGTGTTTGCTTGCTAATTATTAATATGGTATACAGTAACAAAAATTCATAATTTTTTATAAAAATAGAATATTTTTAAAAATTATTTTTATAGTGAATTTGTGATTTAAGGATTGAAATTTAAATGTTCTTACTCAAACCAACTTATCAATATTTTTCTAGCTTAAGGAATTAGTAAAAAAGATACAATGAATTTTTTAGCACCTTTTTTAAATGATCCTACCAAATTTTGGTGGAAAAACAAGCAACAGTTCATATTTGTAACTGGATTAAAAAAAAACTGATTCTCATTTTTAATAAAGCACTCTTATATATTCATTATTCGTTTACATATGACGTTTAATTTTCTAAATTACATTGATTTCAACATCAAAACAGATTTTAGCTTCAGTTTATTCATTAAATAGAACTTACCAAAATCGTATAAAATATATATAAGCTTTTTTAAACTGGATCCATGGTGAAAAACAATAAACAGAGATAAAGTATACCTATTTTTATATATGTTTTACGTTATTTTATTTACTTATTTATTTTATTTATTATTAAGATGCCTATCGTTAAGGTATAGGCGAAAATGAATTTAGAATAATTGTATATGAACGAATGTAGTCATTGTTACAAACTAAGGCCGACAATTCCTTAGAAAGTTTCATTAATTAATAGCCGGTGGTTATCAGCTGATACCTCACAAACATTTTTTACGAACCCCTAGCTTATGAAACTGGGCTTTAACCAACTTCACTAACGACCTATTAGAACTTATATATAAGGAATTATATTGGAACTTAATACTTATATATTGAATATACTTTATATTGGAACTTATATACTAATATACAACAAGGACCAATATGAAGTACTGAAGTCTGTAATAAGAATTAGAAAACATCCTCTATAAATGACTTAAATTTGATAAAAAAATGCTGAAAAAGAGATAAAAATATATTATTATGCTACTATTACTTTGAACCTATCAACCTACCATAGGCTCTGTGGAATCCATTATAAATGACGGGCTGGCTGACGTGCAGGTCAGAGGTAGCATGTCTTGCGGCATTGCAGGGCTATAAATTCTTCACTACTAGGTCGATCGACCCACATTTCATAATACTGTCTTATAAATTCAGGGCAGTACAAAGTATTTCTGTTTCGGTTCAATAGTTGAAAACTTTTGATTCAAATATTTTATGTTTTCAGTTATGGATTATCAATTTAAAAATACATTCAAAACGTAAAATAAATCTATAGTCATCAGTATGTATTTGTGTGTTTTTATATATGTTATATGTGAGGTCCTACGTCATACGTCAAACGCAGAGTAATTATATTGGTTTTCAATTAGTTGAGGATAATGGTTTAACATGTAATTAAAAGAGCATTTGGTATTCCACTATCTAGGCCATTATAAAGGCCTCTGCGTAAAAAAGTCACAAATGTAGCCCATTTTCAGTAATTCATTTATGTTCAATTTTTTTAGCAAAGAAAGTTTATATGATTAAAAAATTTGTATCAATACCTATTTGTTCTGTAAATTACTGTGTTTCTATGATTTTTTTCACAAATCAGTAGAATGTTTTGAAATGTTTACTAACACGTCTAGGTAAATTTTATTGTATATTTATAATTCTTATTACTTCTGTACTTATTATTAATGATGCATTCATAATTAAGGGCCAGATTGTAGAGATATGGGTGAATATGAGGGGCGAGGGGGAGTTTGATGAGTGAGATGAACCTGTGTAGTCATTGTTACTAACTAAGGTCAATTGTTCCTTATAGATAGTCATTTATTAACATTCCAATAGTCAGGTTTAAGGAACCATAATCTTTACGTTGGTATGATTTTAAGCAAGTGACTAGCCATACAATCAGTTCGCTTTCCTTTACTACATTCGGACTATGACTACCATCGAACATGGACACCCCAGATTTCCCTAGTAGTGTCCACGCCAATGGCAACTATTGAGCGTATGTTGTGTCAGTATTAAGAGGACCACATTTAGAACTTACTGAACTTCAATGATTACATATTTAGCCTAATGTACTTGACTTTAAATAACAAACAAATAAATTTAAAGCCCCACTTTAAAATATATTGGAAGCATAAGTGCAAGAACTATCATCTCTTTTCAGGAAAGTGTCATTTTCCACCTTCCCTTAAAAGGGTTTATTTCTTGGTAATCAAAATTTAACATCCTCCGGACAAAGGATTGATTTTGGTGATTTACAATTAGAGAACTTAAATAAAAAAGTTTTACTCAAATCCACTCAGTCTGTATGTGAATGGCAAAAAATTCAAAGGATTTTTTTAAGATCCTCCCCCCTCTCTAAATCCCCTCTCTCTCCCTCTCCCCCTTCTCTCTCCCTCTCCCCCTCTCTCTCTCTCCCTCCCTCCCTCTCTCTCCCTCCCCCCTCTCTCTCTCTCTCTCTCTCGTATAAATATAAATATATTATAACTGTTTAATAGTATCATAATATCAATATAGTAATATAACTGTTCTCTATTTAAAGGCGAGTGTATATTTATAACTACTGTATTTATTTAAAATAATTATGTTTTGTAACCTTTTATAGCGCAACAATTTAATTGAAACCGTTTCTTTTCTGGGTAACATGATCCTCCCCCCCACCCAACTACCCCTATACGTCCCCTCCAACCATCCCGTCCACCCATCAACAAACTTAAATATTGCTAAAAACAGTAAATATGAAAATGAATAGAAAAGTTAAGAAGTAAAAAGTATCTTATTGAATTATTACCAATATAAATAATAACTGTTATTATTAATACCTCTGGTCTTCATATTTTTAAAATAACAACGATTAATTGTAAAGAGGAGATAGAATCGTTATAACAGCATAATAAATACTTCAAACAGTAATCCCCTTGTGATCTGCAGCTGTAAGCCGACAAAAGAGCTGCGAGGGAAAGGGGTGAAATATAGTGAGCGGCTTAATTAACGTTTTTCATGTAAAAAGAGTAGATCCAGTTTGGTATTTCACTCTATTTCATCAGTTTAAACCGTTATGGAAGCATGACTATAAATATCACTATCATTTCGTTACCTCTCTCTAGTTTTAATAAAAATTCTTATCAATATAATTAAGGCGTATATAAAATAAAGGCTTATTGCTGATCATTAGTATTGTTATCTTTATCATATTTCTGTTGTGTTATGTTTATTTTTATGGTAAATAAGTTGTTTTCACATTGTGAGAGTAATTGATGAGTAACTCTTTTTTTTTATTGAGTTGGAACTATTAAAACAAGAGTGTATGTAGGAAAGTTTCAAGAGTTAGGTGGTACAACTATGTAGAGAGGATGGAAGTAGAAAGGGAGTGTTGGAAAATAAAGGAATTGGAACCGAGAGGAAGACCTAGAAGATTATGGATGGATATGGTGAATGTGGAAGTTCATAAAAGAGGAATGACGAGACGAATGGAAGGAGATGAAAAGAGGGGAGATATGGAAAAGACAGATAAGATTGGATAGGCTTAGTGGTGACTCACTCTTAAGAGTAGAAAGCTGTACTGAGATAGAATATGAATGTGTATCATGAATAAACATTGACTATTTTTGACAGGGATACATTAAAGAGATATAGATGATATGAATTCATTGAATACATAATGGGCTTGTAAATTGTAAACATGGGCCATTAAAGTTTGCATCACTTAATTTCGGTAAAAAGTACATGATTCAAGATTATTCACTTTTTTTTTAGGTGAAACCGATAAGAGTTTATGTCAAACTTGTTGTTATCACCCAATAATACCGCAAAGTGTATTGGGCGTGTATAATGGGCGGTTGAGTAGGTGGGGGGGGGAATTGCACGGTGTTATATTTGATGTACCAGTTAAATTATACTGATATTACGTTATTTCATATCTATTTTCATCCAGATCACTTAAAAATTAAGATAATTTATAGTACATTTATTACTTCTATATTAATTAGGTGGAAGCAGGCTACTTCGGTTTTTTATAGGTTAGGATTTAGCTTCCAGGTTCTAAAATATCCTTCAAGGGCTGCAAGGTCACTTGTGAGTGTTTCTTCAGTAGCTGTGAAGTCCTTGTGTTAGTTAGCTAAAGCAATATCATCTGTATATATAGACTTTGTAGATTTTTTATTGGTATGTCCGTGGTATACACGTTGAACACAATTGGAGCAACAACTTTCCAGTTGTGTACTGCTCTTCACTTTTACTAGTAAAATTGAGTACTAGCAATATTGGAATATTGCTTTCCAGTTCAGCAGTTCGAACTTCTTTTCCAATACTAGCTGGGCAATAGCGTGGAACAGTTTTGATGGACGTAATAAGTTCCTTATTAACGGTCCATCAATACAATACCTGTAGGTAATACAATGAACCTCCCTCGTAGGTAATAAACACTTTTTAATCAGTTCAGGAGTGGCGTGTGTAGATGTAACTACGGTAAATATATATTGGGATTGAAACTAGATCAGCCATGTGATTGCGGGGAATCTGTCCATATGATGGATCACACAATAACATAGTATCCCTGCGTTCTTTTACGGAGGGATTGGCCAACATAAACAGAATTAATGGCTCGATAGATTAGATTAAACTTCATGACTTTTATTTATATTATATATTGCATGACTTTTGAATCTAAATCCAAACACGTATATCACATTAAAAAAAGAAATTATTAAATGGTAGTTGAAAAAATACATACGATATATATATATATATATAAATATATATAAATATAAATATATATATATAACGATAAACACACATTCATAAATGTTTACTTGTTCAAATGGTGGTAGTGTATGCGTAAAAAGTTTTAAATATATCCATTATAATATAAATGATATAATATAAATCAATTATAATATAATATAATATAGTTTAATACTCAAGTTATCTAATTTTTATAGCGACCCATATATACATCTAATTTTTTAAAAGCACCCTGTAATTATTTAAAAGCTGTAATAATTTGTGGTATTTTTCAATAACACTGCAACCTAAAATGTCAACAGTGAATTATGTAAGTTATAAATGTTCTGAAATACTGATAAGTTCCTAATGGATCACATGGCCTATGCTTTTTAACCCTAGATCCGGCATTTTACGAAATTTCGTAAAATTTTTTCGTCATGAAACTGGCATTTGACGAATTTTCGTACAATTGCAGCGTCGGAGATTTACCATATTTATAATGCGCAAAAATCAAGCTACTTCGATGTTTTTATACTCTATGTACTCAACGTGAACAGACAATTCCAGTGGTATGCAACATTGCACACTGCACTTTATCAGCTTTATTTTAAAACGTAGTGAAAATTGAAGATGGAACAGTCTCGCCATTGTTGTTGTTGTTTAGTCTGCCGGGCCTGATTTCAACTATAATTATCGGTAAATAATTATCGTTTACAGTGTAATTATCACTTCTAGTGTGTTTAGAAGTGTATTATATTGTATTAGAGTGTTGTTTTAGTGTTGTGAAGTGTTATTTATTGTTTCAAATTTACAAAATTATTGTAAATTCAGTGACTAAGTTTAGGCCTTCCTAGGCCTATTGTGTAGTGTAATATTTATTTATTTACAACTATACTTCATATATTGTATAGTTATAAATAGGTTAGTGACAG
The DNA here is from genome assembly GCA_035578905.1 of Stictocephala bisonia. Taxonomy (NCBI): domain Eukaryota; kingdom Metazoa; phylum Arthropoda; class Insecta; order Hemiptera; family Membracidae; genus Stictocephala; species Stictocephala bisonia. Next base: position 39,259 of record JAQJVL010001923.1, on the reverse strand, counting down.
TGTTTTTATTTTATATAGATGTCTGATAATCTATTTAACATTTTAGTATATAATAGAACTCTGTAGTGTTTATAGAAAATTTGTATCATATTTTTGAATGTTATAGTAACCGTGGTTACTAATTTTCAGGTTTTTGTATACGTTCCAGTTAAAAATTTATAAAAAATAATTTTTACTTAAAAACCTACATAAACTATATATTTTCTGAAACTAGATAAAATTTAAAACATTTTGGCTATTTCACATTTCTTTTTTTATCATCACAACATTGATCACAGGGGGTGGTCCCCCCTATTTTCCGCGATTCCTAAGAAAATTTACAACTATTTCATAACATAAAAAAAAAAAAAACTTTATAGGTTATGAATTATGTATTATATGATAGCCCATATTCTTGTGAACAGTTTGATACCACACAATTGTACTTTTATTGTAATATAATATTTTTTATGAATTTTATAAAACATCACTGCAAAATCACCAAAAATGACCCACCATTTTGGGCAAAAATGACTGCCGGATCGAGGGTTAAACAGACATAATTTAAAGATCTGATCACGATCATATTTAGTCATGAATAAAATTAGGCTGCTCAATAGATTTCATCTTCCATCACTATATCCACTCACTATCACGAGAACATTAGATTTCACTTAAAATTTAATGACGTATTGACCCCAAATTTTCATTGGATTAATACAGTGTTTTCCTTTTTTTCATATGAATAGTAAAAGTATTATAAATAGAATAAAGCTGCACCTTATAATGCAAAGAAGGATTTTTTTTATAATTTCCATTTTGTGTTTTATTTTGCCTTAAACAACATTTCCAGTGGAAAGTCAGTGATTTTTATAAGGACCAATTTTTTCTTATAAAAATATAGTCTTTTCCATTAATTTTTCTACGATAGCTTCCATATTCACAGCTATAAGAATAATATTTAATATTATTTACACAGTTTAGGATACAGTCTATGAAAGTAATTTATTTTTTAAACTTAATACAGCATGCTTCCTTAGTTGCGATCTTATATTTACACTTAAATACAAATTACTAATTTACTGTTCGTACAGGAAGAATGGTGTTATTCAGACATATTTAGTACCTCTAAACATTTTTAAGACCAGCTCAAGGCCTCCAAAATTTTGATCTCAAACAAGCCTTGTTTTGAAATCGGGAATACATATTTTACAAATAATACAGTACTTGAAGTTAATCTAACTTTTGTAAATTTTTTAAATTCTCTAAATTCCTAGAGAGATAAGTAAAATAACAAAATTGTCGGTTTTTGTGGTTATTAAAGCAACATCGAATGTGGCTGTTCCTTGGATGGGTAACGCAGCACACCTCCCCGGCCTTTAAGCCATTGGTCTCTAGGTTAATTGTAAGAGAGGGCTTCTTGTCCCTAACTTAACCAGTAAAGTTAGACATCCTTCAGCTTTTAACAATTCTCCTAACCATAAAGGGCAGGTCAGTGGCCGAGCGGTCTAAGGCGTCAGGACTTTGGCTTGGGTTAGAGATAGCGATGGTTCGAATTCGGCCTAGACTGGAAGATTTATTAGTAATATTCACTGTTTATTGTACTGGCTCGCCCCGCTTACTCTGTCTGAAGACATTCCTTGCACAGATCAGTAGTCTATGAGGAATGGGCAGAGTAAGGTTAAGAAGGAGGTCGGCCTCTCCTTTAATAAAACAAAAAACAAAAAAAACAAAAAAAAATAATAAATAATAAATAAAATACATTCACTTATATTTATATAGGGTTTAAAACGATCATTTTCTACTTTTTATTATTATTTTTCAAGGAATGGCCGATAACTTTCTTAACCTTAATCTGTCCATTGCACAGAGAAAGTTGATCTATGCGTTGGGAGCTTGTTCAGCCAGAGGAATGGAGCGAACCAGTAAAGTACAAGGTTCACATTTCTGATTGATACTCCGTGTCGTCTAACACAGGTACAAAGTATTACGCTTTAGACCCCTCTGCCACCGATTCGCATTGCTATCGGGGATATATGTAAAATAATGTATCACTTTTATCTAAACGCTTAATTTTCCGATGGTATATTTCATTCAATCAGGGGTTGCATTAATGATGTTTTAGTCAACAAACAGACAATATAATCAGCTCAGTGTTTGAACAATTGTCGAACTTTGTCGAACAATATAATAAACAAACAACTGATAAAAGTACCGAAATAATGAAAACCTTAGCAACATAAAGTAACTCGCATTCAAAACCTTGTCCTTTATAAGTGATACAAATGTGTTTTGTTTTTGTAATTACTGATTGGAAATATAATTTATTCATTTCACAATTTAAGTGATGTATAACACATTTTTAGTTCATCCCAAAGTACTAAAGTCAGGGATGGAAAATCAGGGGTTGCATTAATGATGTTTTAGTCAACAAACAGACAGTATAATCAGCTCAGTGTTGACCAACACAGCTCCATTTACCTGTGTACCATATCGGTTTACCGTACCTCCCTTTGTTTACTGGTGGTTTATTGTACACTATGTGCTGTGAACATGCAACGAAATGCGGGGTTTGATCTAACAGATGGGGGTGGCAGGAAATGACTTTCCGTTCTGTATTCCTTTATGCAAACCAAACAAACTATATTACATTCAATGGATGTAATACCACACCTATAACAAACTACTGTTTGACGAATTTATAAAATAAACCTTTACGTAATTTTCGTTATTTAATTAAGGTTGAGAATCTAAAGATTTCCTCTATTTATGTTGATTAATTTTAAACACTCTAGAACCTGATAATTGAAGTTAGTGAGTGATGAAATAATTACTTCGTCCTTTTTAGATAAGATTTTTACAGGTAACTACTAAAATTCTTGTAAACATCTAAAGTTCTTCATACAAATATAATATGGTAAAAATTAATAAATACTGGGTAAGGGCTGTTATTCAAGCTTCCTGAACACAAAATGTGGTCGTAGGAAAAGTTAAATTATAAATGACACTACGATCTTTGTAAAAGCAAAAATTTTCTTTGTTGAAGTTAGAAAACATTATAATATGTTCTAAATCTACGAAGAATGCTGCATTTGGTTGTTATAGATAAGGATATTTATATTAACATAATAACTGTTCCTTACATTACTTTGTAACCTCAGAAAACCTAAACTTCATTGTTATATTTTTATGTTTTTGTAACTGTGAACAAAGGGGAGCAGACCTCGAAAAAAAATTTTTTTATCCAATTCTTTTTTTACTGTTTATTGTAGCTCATTTCCTGCTCTTTAAATTGATATATAACTTGACGTATATTTAATTTATATCAGGTGTGAAAAAATGCTTTGTTTCAAACTATGCAAGTGCATTTTTGCAACAAATTGTTACCATAGTAATAAGTTCATAAATGTTATTTCTTATAGTGTCTATGTTTTGAATGACAATATAATTTGAAAGGCTTTGACTGCTAGATGTTTGTTTAAATTTCTGTTTGGTGTGTATTGTTGTGACAGCTGTCAGTTAGTACTACAGGTTATTTTATAGTAATAAATGTGTGTTTCAAGTAGTGATTTGTTTATAGATTACATTTGTGTAATAATAATATAATTATAATCTGCACAATGCCAAGATCAAATAGGATTTTTAAAAAGAAGAAAACATTTGGTTGGTATGCTCAAGGTAATAAATCTAACCCTAACTTATGTATAGATAGGCCTAGTACATCAGTCCAAACTCCACCTTCAAATGAAAGCAGATCCAAGCCCAAAGATACTAGTGCATCTAAAATAAAACTTGCCCAACATTTTGGAGAGTACAAACAATTTGAAAACAGTAGCTTTGAGTACAACATTGTAGATATAAGTACAATTCAAGAACTTATTCAACACACTGCAGTTTGCAAAATTTGTCATGGTAATTTGTCTTAGAGTAATAGATCTTAGAGTATTTTGTAATATATTCATTTCTCCGAAAACAGTGTTTTTTTTATACCTTATGTACCTTTTTCTCCAAAACTGTTGGAGCTAGAACATTGAAACTTGGTACACATATGTAGGGCTTTAATATACACAACTTCTCTAGTTAATTTATATAAATACTCAAAAATAAAAATTTAAAAAATATCGAAAGTAAAAATGTTTGTTTATAAATTTAATACTTATAAAAAAATTGTTCCTGCATAAACTAATTAAAATAAACAAAATTCCCCTGGAGAGATTGTTTACAAAGAGGGTATAAAATAATGGTAAAAATTTCATCTCCATATCTCAAATAGTTTTTGAGAAAAAGGTACATAAGCTAACATGGCCGAAGATAGGGAAGTCTGCTCCGTATACAGGTGTTAAGTAATTTTCTAACAATTAAATAAACTTTGAGAAAATTAGAGAATAATTTTACGATTACTGGGGGCTGAAACAAAATCACTTCTTAAAATCAATAAGGCTTTCTTTTTTCTTTTTTTTTTTTTTTTTAAATATAGAAATAAAACAACTAATTAAATTAATTTTTGGATACCTTGTTTTAAAATCGGCCAGTGACACAACTACGAGATTTTTAGTAATACACGTCTAGAATTTATACACATTGAAAACTAATAAAACGTCGATAATTTATTGTTCCAACGAGAATAAAATTACTAAAACTTAAAATTAAATTTTTAAATGCCTGATTTTTTAAAGTGAACTTAAACGATGGAAAAAATAATGTAACTGGAGTTTGCGTAGATCTTTTAGATTCAGTAAATGACCGTGAAACTGTGACATCAGTAAATAAGTTAATTGATTGGAAGGCTCCCTTATTTATAGTAAAACTGAATATTGTTTGTTTGTAAAGTTTTAAAGGAAAAGAAAGGTTGTATAAAACTGATAAAAAAACAAATTTACATTTTCTGAACAATCCCAACATGGCAACCCAATTCGCCACAACACGCACGACAAGTCATTTTGTGAAACTGTACAGGTTTTACGGACCGTGATCAAAACTCGTAAAATATGATAGGGCGTGGCAAACAACAAATGATCACAAAAGTAACTTTGAACGTTTTAAGGGGATGTTTGTAAATAACTTTAAGTTATTTACCACGCATTTTATAAAATGAAATATTTTAAAACGATTAAGATGAAAATAAATTTTATATTATTTTGTAAAACCATGGAACCGTAACTGAATATTGTGTTTGGCTGTACTTTAAAATATTTTCGTTAAGATGACTGTAATTTTCTATAATTAATTTTGCTACAAAATCAGAATATTGTTGTCAATTTCTATTAGTCTGAATTATATAACATTTCGCTATAGTTAATATTAAGTTCCTTAACATTTAACTTACTCTTATATATAATCAAAGCGTTAGTATTATATATTTAATAACATTTTTAATTGGTTTCACACAACATTTAAAAATCACGCTCTTTAATTTTGATTTGATCCAGTGCAAAGTTTTAAATAATACATATTTGTAATACATTTTTGTACGACGTGAATATTTATTAACATAACATGTTTTACGAGTTAAATGTAAGAGATGTTTAGGCAACATTTTAAATGAATAAACATTAAAATTGATTAGAATATCTTAATAAACGTTCAATTTAGGAAATGTTGGAGAATAAAATTGATAAATTGACAATATTAAACATATATAATCTTTTGAAAATTCTGTTTTGTGTGATTAAGTAACCACAATTATTGTATTTTAAGGTCAATTAATTTTAACATCCTGTCTTCAATAAGGTTTAACGACTTACACATAACTTTGTTTATAAGGTTCATAGCAAACGATTTCAAAACAAGATTAAATTAACTAGCATATTATTTAAGTATAGTTAAGTAATTATTTCTCTATCATGGAGGTCGCAAGTTATTTTGTTTAGAAAAAAGAACGAAAGAATATGAAACTAAAAGAATTTTTGCAAGATTAAAGTAAACCAAAGTTTTCTCATCTCTTATCTTATCGTGGGAACTGTAACCATGGTGAACAAGGAACAACCGGGTACAAAGAGCATTGTTTTTCCTTACATTTACTAATAGAAAAAATACGAATATGGTACGTTCGACTAGTTACTCTGAGCATAATTGTCGATTTACTTAAGCATGTGGAGAGAATATTTTGTATTCAGTTATATTCTTAATTAATTAAACAGTAAAGGATTGTTTCTTTGATAAGTGTTTGTTGACAATTGACAGCAATGTGGAGGAGAATGGCGACTGCCCCTAGGAAATTAAAGACTTTAAATTTGCCTTGGTTTATGTAGGTTGAAATACATCATGTTAAGGGTTAGGTGTAAGAGAGGACTATATAGTCCTAACCTCGCCATATGTACATACATACAATAAAGACAAATTTCATTTCATTTCAACACGTAAAATCCGACATGGAAATTATTTGAGAATGATGAGTTGGTTTTTTACCACTCCCCCCCTTCACAGAGTACAATAGTAATAGTCTTCCCACACAACCATACACTTACACCCACCCACCGACCCCTTACACTTGAAGTGGTAATACCCCTCTCGCTACCCGTACAGTGACACTGGTCATACAGTACACAACAATCTAGTTCACATGCAACTAGCATTAATCTATATAGGTTTCTTAGGGTAAATAGCACAAACTGTGATCGAGAGCAGGTTTTCGGTGTAATTTAGAGCAACAAAATCAAATCCAAACTAACAAGAGGGAGCGCGCACACAATCAGCGGTTGGAAGTGAATCGGAGTGGTCTATTTTGGAACAAAATGCTTTGTTTCTTTTGAGCGTTTGGGAGTGGGTGACAGTGTCATGAGTCAAAGAGTCATAGTTATTATATATATGACAGTATATTGTACTTAAATATAAAATCATATTAGCTGAAATTGAACAACATTTTTAATTTATATATATTTACAAAACGTAAGTAGAAACACAAAAGTACATTCCAACGGATTCTAAAATTGTAATCAAAAAATATTTTGTTGGATGAGATACAAGGAAAATTCTGATTTGGGGCACAACACTTTACCCTTTCTTATGTCAAGACCTTACATAGCTTATTTACAATAGTTGCACAAATATACGTTAGAATAAACTACTTTCACCAAAATGTAGAGTTCGATATAGCGAAATGAAGGTTGTCTGTAAACTTTTACAAGTGAAACTTACATGGCCTTGCCTTAAAGTTACCACCTCTTCTGCACATATTGATTGTCTCCAATTGATTTTCTGCTCCAAATCTGGTTTAACTTTTGAAATAATTTAATCAATGATAGAGGTAGACATTCGCATGTATTGCGAAAATCGTGATTTATGATTCCGTAGTAAAAGCAAATGGTGATATTCACCATATACCTCCCTTCTTACGTGCACCCACTCCGATCGGTTAGAGGCACGCAAAATGAATGTTTTCAACCACGTGTTTTCATATTGCAATGATTTGCATGCAAACGTAGACAATGCCATTTTGGAACTGACTCCGGATCGCCGTTACCTGTCGTTGCATGTGTGCGACCTCAGTCACTCGCAATCACTCTGCTCCAGCTCGCTCCAATTCGCACCGTTCAGCTCCGCTCTCAATCACTGTTTCTGTGTTCTTACAGAATTTCTTTCTGTGTTATAAATGTTCTTACATCTTATTTATAACAATGATGCCATAAAATTTCGCCCTCTCCATGCCTGTAACCGTTTATTTAAGGAAGATCATAAGCTTCAATGCCACAGACACAGTCGCACGGTAAAAAGAACCAACCCGGGCTGGATTCGAACTGACAATCCTCGGTAGTTTACTTGGTCAGAGTACAACGTCTTAGACCGCTCGTCCGTTCCAACACCGATGATTTTGTTAGTTTATAATAATAATAAATTATTTATTTCCTCAATTAATTACAATTATACAAGAAACAAAATTTGCCTGAAAATAGTCTAAGCCATATTTTCCAGTAGTGATGGCCGTGTACACTTCACTCGCAATACTTATTAGTCGCAACTTTGACATACTGATAGCGTGGCTCACTGCAGCACTGGACAAGCCTTTTCACACAGCTTCATCTTACCACTACATTAATAGATCAAACAGTATGCCTTATTTCCACCTAAACTACCTTAATTATAAATTTAAAATCTTCATATCGAAACTAAATACCTTGATTTACATAATACACATATACCAAAAATACATAAATCAAAACTTGTATAACCAAAATGTATATATTTTTTTTGTTACATTAACAATCATATTATTAGAAATGCACCAATTCTTTAATATTCTCAAATCATTATTCATTTGACTCCAAATTTACTCCTTGTCCTTATGTACGTAAATGAATGCTACGTCATCAGCAAAAGCTGTAATCTTTCCATAACATTTTTTTATAAGTAGGTCATTTATACAGATCAAAAATAAATTGGCTGATAGTACCGAGCCTTGAGGAATGCCTTTATTTATTAATTTTGACTCGCTGACGACGTCATGAATTTTAACTCTCTGTTCCCTTCCAGTTAAATAACTTCTAAACCACTTTAGCGCTCTTTCTCTAATTCCGGCTCGCTCTAATTTTTTCAGAAGTATTTCATGTCAAATTCTAAAATCAATAAATGGTGCTTTAATATTACAATTCAAAGCTTCATTCACCCGTTCTATAAATTCTCTAAGTGCAGCCTCTGTAGATTTTCCTTTAGTAAATCCAAATTGTTTGACACTGTAACAATTATTCTGATTGAGATAATCTATTAATCTACATTTCATACGTTTCTCACATACTTTCGATAGAACAGGTAACAAGCTGATTAGTCTTCGGTTATTAATATTAAATAAATTAGGCTTTTTCTGTAGCCCAACCACTAAACTCATTTTAAAGCTCTTTGGAAATGTACCATTATTGAAACTCAGATTAAATATATGTTGTAAAACACAAGATATGTTTCGTGAGATTTTTTCATAACTTAGGCTGAAATGTTATCTACATCACGTGATTTCTTATTTTTCAAACTACTTATAACATTTTCCACTTTCTCTTGGAGTTGGTTGGAGTTCCACTTTCCATTAGCCACTGGAGAGATAAAAAAAGATCGACATGACTTAGGTGCCGTTGGCTCCACTGTATAACAGTGAGTCAGTACATTTGGTTCAGTATTAACAAAATAATTGTTAATCTCGTTACACATATCCTTCACGTTATCTAGAACTATACTTCTCAGTGTGCTCTTATCTTTGTTGCCAATTATCTCGTTGATCCAGCCGTATCACCATTAAGTTTTGTGAATTATTTTCGAAAGTAATTTTTCTTTGTGATATGTATTCCTCCGGTCTGATTTTTACTAAAACTATTGTAATAATCTATAAACCTTAAGTAGTATAGTTTTCTAACTAATGTTAAAACATTACAATTTATTTCTAAAAATTTGTAACGTCATCCATGGGTTTTATTTCTTGATTTTGCTGATTTATTTTCAATTTCTCTTGTCATTGAGTGTTTGTTTATGTACTTATTTAAAGTATCGTAAAACATATCAAGACATTCTTGAACATCATTACACTTCAATAAATAGTCCCAGCGTGTTTGTTGCAAATCATCAGATAGCTTTTCAAAACCAATACAGATGTTACTGTTTATATTTACTTTGTTCTCTTCACATCCATTAACACAGTCAAGCTTCAGTCCTATTTCAAAATGATCAGAAACATCTATATCGAAAATAACTGCTGAAACAGATTGTAAATTGTTATAACGAATGAAAATATGGTCTAGCAAGTTTTCCCTAGCATAGTTGTACCCTATTCACGTTGTTTGTTTAGTTACTACAGTAAAAAAAATTGTGGTCGCTCATTAAAATAAGATAGTTTTCGCACTCTACTGAATTAACAATTTATGTTCAAATTAATGTCACCGATGAAAAAAGCATAATATTTTATATTCATTCAATTCTGTAAAAATAAATTAATGTGTTAGATTTCTGAATTTTATACATAGCTACAAGAGTAAAATGTAAGTCCAAGTATCTAACTTTTAGAGCCAAAAAATTTTCTGTTTGCATAGCAAGTCCTAATTGCCTCGCTTGAAATTTACAGTCTATATAAACAATAACTCCTCCAGACGCATACCTATCTGATGTATACGTTGTAAGCTGACATTTTGTAAAACTTTAATTCATCTGAATTTATCCAAACCTCGCTTAAAACTATAATATCAATTTTCCTATTTACTGAATTTATTAGTATTTCAAACAGGTAAAATATATTTCTTATACTTCATATATTCAAGTGTGAAAAAAATACTACGTTGAGTGTTATCTAGAAAAAACTACTATACAAATCATGATGAGTTGGCTAAATAATTCCATTATTAAAACTTAATATTTATTTATCAATTTATTTAACGAAATCTTATGTTTATCATATACACATATATACATTTAATTGTATGATTACAACGAATTAAACTCTCTAGTTTTCAACAATTATTTAATTTTGGCCAAGTCATCTAGACTATTAATCTTAACACACTTATCTATCTTTCTAGAAAAACTTTGCCCTCTCTGCACCAAACATACCTCCAGTGTACAGTTTTACATCTATCCTTGGTGCGCCCAAGCAGCATCTTCGTCTCCGGTGTCAGATGTTCCCCAACGAAAACTCTGCGCCTTGGGAATTCCCTGTTGACAAGGTCGGCAGTCAGGTCCCGCCGCTCCCTGGACTTGGCGATCCACTCATCTCTTGTCGACTTTGAGGTGAATTGTACGATTAACGGTGAAATCTTCTCACTTCGGAAGGACGGAACTCTATGTGTCACCACTACCTCTTCTGGTCACAGGGCGATCCCAATAGCCTTTCCAACGTCTCAAACTACGCTGATGACATCTTCCTTAGCGATGTGAGGAACTCCTGCTGTTTCAACGTTTCAACAATGTTCCTTCAATATCAAATTGTAGAGCGTTATTTTCATTCTTCATACCATTTTACTGTTTTTTAATTTCTTGGAGTTGTTTGATCGTTTCATCCATTTTGTCAGAGAAATATGTTAATAAGGTCTTGAACTCACTGAACTCTTTATTGTGTAATTTAAGCTCTTTATACATTTCTGCCTTGAAAGCTTCCATCATACTCACGAGAAATTCCTTGGTAGTGTCGTGCCCGGAGTTGACTAGTTACTCCCAATTGATGCCGACGCCTTGTTTTTATCCTTCTTGCAGGTGTCACACAAGAAACCTTTCTTCGCTCCCCGTGTCTTTACGTCCACAGAAGTACTCGATTGATGAAAAAATCTGCCGCACACTCGTGCACATTTGACAGCTTCTTAACTCACTGCACACGGATCACCACAAATGTCACAGTTTTTTTTTATAATTATAAAAAAATATAATTAATTTTTCTTATAATTTCAATAAATTAGATTAAGTTTTGCTAGGCTGCTTTTGGAGTGAATGGAATCCAACGTGTACACGCAACCTTGAAACGCGTGCAGAGCAAACGTTCCACCCGTCCGAACAGTTCAAGCGACTGATAACAACTGTCGTTTATTCACTATTTAAACATACAATTTCCATATGGCATCGCTAGACTAATATGGGTTACCGCTATACTAATACGGATTACCTATGGTTATATGGAGCGTAAATATCAGCATAACTAGAAATTAAACAAGTTGTGCTTTTTCGTTATTGAAATAGAAGTTTTTAAAAAATATATCTTTATACAGTATATCATGCAAAACATTTTCAGAAAAGAAATTTGCACACAAATATATAATCAGTTTTAAATTGCTATTTTGTAAGGTGGTTAAAGAAAATCCTTGACAGCGTTGTATTTTGTACGACAAATCCCCTGACTATAAGCCCACTTAGTTGGTCCTTGTTTTCGTTGCTATGAAGATTTTCTCCTCAAACCATTCGGTACTTTCTTTTATACAAAGGTTTATTAGTTTTAGAAGTTGCACTTAGAGTAGAAGTTGTTATTTATAAGACTACGCATTGAAATACATAACAATTGTAAAATTATACTGTAAAACTTACTAATGTCACATTTATCAAAAAGAAAAACAACAGAAGTATTGTGCTATTACAGCCAACATTGTATTTTAAAATACCACTACGAATGCCTAAAGTTGGTGTTTATTATTTGCCCTGGATTTTATTTCTAATCTTCTCTGTGTTGAGTATTAAAAATCTTTTTAGGATAAAGTAATTCTGACTCGTTATTAACACGAAATATTATTTGTTAGTAACAGTGAACCGAAAAAAACTTCTTCAGTTAAGCAAAAATAACAAAGCAATGAACAAAGCCCGTTAATTGAAATGAAATGAAAAGACTTTATTGCTACTACACGAGGCGAACTTAGGCCTGTAGACACCTCTTACCATTTAACCTCAAACCAACAGTTTATTTATTTTTTTAAATGAAATCTAAGTTGATCAACTTCCAGTAAGCTATACTGTATAATGAAGGAATAAGCAATAAAATATTTCCTATCATCTAAAGTGATTAGCTTTAAAATAAATCTTAATTAATGCAGTTTATTGATCTATCGTTGTAATTCCTGTAATCGAAGTTAGGGAAATTTTATCTTTAAAAAACATACTACCAGCATAAAAATATAATTAATTTTCCTCCAAAATTAGTTTTGTTTGTTTTCATTCAGTAGTCATGTACAGTTATTGTACTGTTTTGAAGAATGTAGTTTGGACCTTACAAATATTAATTTATGTGGTTAACACGGAGATAGACCATACACCTCTATTGTAAGTTTGAAAGCTCCATAGGCCAGAATGGGCCCTTAGGGCAAACCGTTGTAACCACAATGCTCTCTTTGTGACTTGAACTTATTAAAAATTTAAATGTAGTGGTAACCCTGCTACCATGTTTCAAAAACACCTACTTCACTTTTCGTTTCATTGTGATTTTATTGTAAAATTAACTTGTAATAAAACATCATGTTCATTGCCTGCACGTCATTCTTGTTATTCTTCTTTTCTTTAAATCCACTTTCACCTCATCCAGCCCTTTATTTCAGGTCTTCTTCTCGGTCCCCAACCTCCGATTCCCATTCCTCCATTTTCTTACCTATAATCGGCTTTTAGGAGCCTAATTTCTTTCACCGTAATCCCGGAATTCCGGCTCCTTAAGTGACAGTTCATTTTGCATACATGCATAAACAACTAGTCAAAACAATAAAATATTTAAAATTGCTAAATGCAATAAAATAGAATAAATGGAAATATATATTTTATATGCATAAAATAAACATAGATATTTTTCTCTTACAAGACATATATTTTGACTACAACTAGTGATTATAATATAAACGTACAGTAAATACCATAATATTCTAGTGTTACATAAAATAAGTTAATAATAGAATTTTACTTAGCGATAATTATTAATAAATTCAATTACTAATATACATTTAATTATTCCTGCTCCAATTATAAACCAAGTTCCTGTTTTTCATGTTGAACTATACATTAAGCTACAAATACGTGATTTGTAAAGAAAAACTTCAAAATCGATTTATACGTATACAAATAATAGGGACATAAACATTTTGAAATAACTGGCAACCAGATTTCGAAACGTAAATTTAGATCTAGCTTGAAAATCACTTATTAAATGTTAAATTATGAGAAGCATATATTTAATTCGAAGTTTTTTATGTTAGCCTAAATCCACTCACCATGACGTTCACAGGTTATTTATCTTTCGGAAAACATTTTTTAAATGATAAAATTGTTTAAGAAAACTCCTAATACAATTTTTCAGAGAAAAAAGTGTTGTTTTTGCTAAAATACCAATTATTTATAATTCTTTCCATTTCATTAGTTACAGAGCCCCATGCATTTAATGTGTTTTTTTTTCAGTAAGTAAATAGAGTGCTAACATTTTAGATACATCACTATGTAACAGGAAATAAAAACTGTTATCCATCTTAATATACTTTCTATCGAACTGTTTTATTAATTCAAGGTCTGTACTTTTTTGGAAGATAAACGTTTAGTTTGTTAAATTTTGAAAATATACAGAAATTTCCATAAATTACTAAACATTTAAGGCATTTTAACTTCACAACAACAAAAAACTATCGTCGGCATATAAATTATGTGTACTCAATTAAAAAGGTTGTTTGTTAAAAAAAAGAAAGACACATACGAAAAATCCAGTTTCACTATAGTTTACATAGTTTAATTGTATGTTTTATAATATACATGATAACATTTTTATCTTATGGTATAAAGGCAAAAATATTTTCTGGATTACCACATTAGTTAAATTATAGTTTCTACAACTAACGAATTTATCTGAAAAAGTATTTAGAAGAATGTGTATCTAAGAATGTCACGTGTCTTATGTGTTTCTTAGTGAAATAAGAAAATGAGGAACATTAAAATGGCTTACAGGTATAAACTACGTTGTATGACAAACTCAAATTGCAGGATCAAGGCAATCAAGGGTGCCAGGATTAATTAAGCCTTGGTGTAGGCTGATTTGTGTGATTACCTCTGCAGACATCCTCGTCTTTAACTGCGGTAATTGAAGGACGATTACCTAAATACAATTGAGCAGTAATTCCACAAAACCCAATGTTTCATTACTTTAATATTGACTCTAAATATTGTTTTATTTCATTAAAAATTTTTGATACGATAATTATTAATTCAACCCTTATTGTTGACAGCTGTTGTTTCAGCTGTATGATTGATTAGAACGGCTAAATTAGGTATGAATGAAAAAAATTGTTTGTAATCTAACTTCTTTACATTTGACAATAGTGGGGCAGTGCTGTAACCCTGCTACTTGAGGACAAAGTACTGTCGACATGTAGGTTATAGCAGATAAAGAAAATGATTTATATTTCCTGTATATATATATATATATATATATATATATATATATATATATATATATATTCTTTGGGGTTAAGTGTTAGAGAGGACTTTACATTCCTAACTTCGCCCCTTTAATAAAGGCATTTTTCATTTCATTTCACTATATTTGATCATAGAGAAAGGTAAGTGAACTATATTTAAAAGTTAAGTTTGAGAAAGCCGCAGTGCTTGTGGCCTCAAAGGAGTTGTCTCCTTTCTTACCGTGTCGAGTTCCTTCATATACTGTGGAATAAAAATTTTTTAAAATCACGAAGGAAGTGTTATTGCATTGAAAATCAAACTACAATCAAGTAAGATAATGAACTAACATTTCTTACTATTTTTTTTAAAACTATCTTTTAACGTTATTACTACAACATTTATTAGGTAGAGGAAAAAGATACAGAGAACAATCAATTAAAAAACGATTTTTCGATCGTTTCATTTGAGTCTCAAAAAAGTTGTATATATTTTATGTATAATTTATCGTTATAAATTTTAATAGTTAGCAAAATCGGCTTGTATATAATTCTAGTATGTGACTTATAAATTTTAACAAAACTCTTGCAATATTTCAGTTAGTTAAAGTTTTACTTGATTGCAACATAAAAACTGAAACAAACGAAATGCAAGTGCCTAATTAATCACCGTG
Source organism: Stictocephala bisonia (assembly GCA_035578905.1). Classification (NCBI taxonomy): domain Eukaryota; kingdom Metazoa; phylum Arthropoda; class Insecta; order Hemiptera; family Membracidae; genus Stictocephala; species Stictocephala bisonia. The sequence goes on along the minus strand of JAQJVL010001923.1, from coordinate 23,802 downwards.
TGTATCGAAGAAGTAATTTAGCTCTTGCCAATTAACTGTGTTATAGTTCATTGTTTGTGATAGTAAAATAGTAATTACCAAACTGTTCTTAATTAATGTACCAAATCTGTGCATGGTTTAAATACCAAGAGTAAAGGTCTTGTGAGAGAACAGCTTAAGATGTCGAGTCATTCTTTGTTTCTGTGATTATTTTTGTTAGCATTGTTTGTTACTCTCGTAACATACGTACTGCGTGCCAGAAAGGCAACCTATTAGATTTGTTTTATATATAAAATAATTAAATTTAATAATATTGTTTAGTTTATTTTGGACTTTTACAATAGTACTCATATTTATGCTCATTCACAAGTCTTTAGAAACAAGGCCTTATATTACAGTCTGAGTATTAAATATTATTAAATGGTGTTCAAATGTAGCAAAAATAAAATTGATATGGAAAGCATTAACAAACTTAATACATTATGCGTTGTTCAAGCTCTATGTAATACAAAATTAATACCAGATGAGTCCAAACAGTGTAAATGTTATGTATTTCAACTAATCTTCTAAAGACTTAATATATTGAGAAATAAACATTGGTTTTATTAAGGCCGTTCTTCTCATTATAAATTAAAGTATAAAAAAGAAAAAGAACTTATACGTCCTCTCCTATTATATAATATTGAATGCATTAGTGTAAGCAAAATCAACAGCTCACCTTTTTCTTAATATGGGTCTTTAAATAAAAATATTATAAATACAATTAAATTACTACTATTATTATATGCCTACATATTAAACTTAACTTATATGAGATTTATATTTATCATCTCAGTAAACTTACCAATTACTAAAATATATTACAAATAAAAAATGCAAGTGTTTAATGCATTTTGTTTGTTTGTTGTATTTATATGATAGTAGAATATGTTCATCTTTTGTTGTTTCATAAACAAATATCAGTTTTCAGAGTTTTAAAACTTATTTAAATGTGTTCTACATTAACATTAGTTGTTGCATGGAATGCATTAATTTTGTTTTTGACGAATATAAACCACAGTAAAAATGGAATTATACCAATTGTCATAAGCCAGTAAGAATTGTTTAATATTTTAGTATTAAGAAAGACTTTTTTTTCATAACTATCGTTAAAATTCACAAATTAATTGCCACGAATGTTTTTGTAACAGACAATATTTACAAAATGAATGCGTCTTACTCTTGGTTCAAGCTTTCTATCTGCCCTGATAAACAAACGCTACAAAACTGTTACAGTAAATAAGTTACAAGTTAAAGTTAATTGTATGTGTTTGTAATACGCCATGAAAAGTTATGTATTTTCTATGTTTAAATTTAAGTTGCATTGGAAAAACATAAATCGATAAGCAGGTTATTCGTTAATGAAAACTACTTTGTGTGAATAGACGTACCACCAATAATAATAATATAATAGTAATAAATTGATCTTCCAATAATAAACTACATAATAATAAACTTACCTAGTTTTCCCTAAGTAAATTATAACATATACAAATAATAACTTATTACAGAAATAGTCAAAAATAAACATTTTACAATTTCAGTTGTAATCAAATTTTATTTCTCATCAGGATATGATGGAATACAACATGTAGTAAATTGTGTTTACATTTTAATATCCCCATGCTATAAATTATGTATTTGAGGATATTTTAATGATAATAAAAGCTATTTCCTTACTGTATTCATATGACGAAGGATAATGCTGTTACTAGTAGTTATTTAGACAAATTGGAAATTAACGGAGTGTAATGAGTCTAAGAAAATTGTAAACATCGAATCGAAGATATTGGTTCAACATATTTTTTGTTTAACAATAATGTTGGGGTTTTTCAGGTGTATAGTTACTTAAGTTGTTCTACAGGTGAACAAGAAAACACCGATTGGTAATTTAACGTATTGTAATTTTACTTTACTGTTTCAGTGCGCCACGACTATGAATGTTGTCAATATCCTCATAATACAATGGGATGTGGAATGGGAATTTGTATGACAATCAATGGTCCTGGCAAATAATAACTTATATTTCACCACATCCGACAATCCTTATGGAACTAACAATGTTTTTCGATTTTTGTTAGTGATGGTATTGAGTTATTCGGTGATGGTATTTACATAAATATATTCAATACACTCCTTTAGGAACTTTTATTTTGGCTGCTCTGACAAATTTTATACAATATTTACATAAAACGTAAACTAGTGAAAACCCAATGCTCAAAAGTAAGTCTCATTACGTTTTAACCATATTACGATTTCAGTATTAACTATAGTAATAGAAGTGGTGATCAAATATTACACCAAAAAAATTATTACCATGTAAAACGTAATGGTTCAAATATATTACTGTACTATTATTTATCGTTCCCTAGGCACGATAGTTACGTTGGTAATTGTTCTTGATTGTAAATTCAATATAACCTCTGCTCCCCAACAGCCCCTATGTTACATTCAAACCAGCTGACACTGTAACCCGATAGGGATTAAGGTAAGGAAGATGAGCCTTAAACTTGTTTATATTTATCCTCAATCCATTCCTGTCCTATAATTTTTACTTAAGTTTTGTTCGAAGTCTTTTTTCAAATTTTATTTTATAAATTGTATAGTGATTAAATATTAAATATTTTCTTTTTATTAAAATAACTTCAATGTAATTTTAGGTGTAAATTAACTAAATCAGTTTTGGATTTATTAGTCTTATTGTGTTAAAATTGTTTCAAGTACGTAAACAATTTGATAAGCGATATTGATAAGAGTTGAAAAAACCCCAGGACAGCAGGGTAGTTTATTAAATTAAGAACTCGGAATCGAAAGTGAACTGTAATTAAATTTTAACCCGATTGATATCGTTAACTTATTTATTCATAGAAAATATTAAGGCATACTACTTGGTGAATTAGTAACGTGGCTTGGAAAAGTAACATAATTATTTGCCATTTAACTTATCAATAGTCAAGACCTCATGTGTTGACAAGATAAGGCAGCATCACGAAACGTTGTGGCTTTTTTTGATAATAAAGTTTACTGGCTTTATTACAGATTAAAGGCTCACAATAAACATAAACATACTTACAAATACGAGTCTGTACTCCCACAAATATACACAAAGCAAAGCAAATATTTTATACCACGGCCTGATATATTGCACTTAAATTTTCAATGGCAAAAAGACAGTTTCTAAAACGTATGCAAAATAAAGTTTCTACTAGTAGATTACTTATAATGTTTAGTAGCAATTTATTTAAAACAATAAGGTCCAATGTAATTGAAAGAAAATTTAAAAATCATTTTACTAACTTTTATTTTTATAAATAATCTCAGATTACTGCTCCAGTTATTATATCAAACACGTGTTAGACCCTCTGTTGCCACTTCTTATATAAAATAATTTCAAACTTTTAAAGAAGAATAAATGTTTTACAGGTGGTACTTTCAAAATTGAAAATAAATAAAATGAAATTTCTTGAAGTGTTTTTTTCTCAGAACGACTCGGATTTTTTTAAATCAATTTGTCTAATTATGTTAATAGTGGTCTTGAATGAACCCCCCCCCCCCACAAATAACACCATGTTGTAACCCAGAGTGTATCAGGCCATAATATAATGTGAGCAGTCATGTATTGTTACAGATGTTCCATATAAAATAACGTATCCTTATACTTAATCTAAGTTGAGATATTAAAACTGATATGTGTTTCTTCTAAACTAATCCATCAGCAAAATAAACTCCTAAATACACTAAAATTATCTTATTGTATAATAACATCACATTTACAGATTATGACATCATTCTTAAAACTATAATTATGATAAATAGCAGGACACTCCAAAAAAACGGTATATCTTTTTTACTAACATTAACATTCACTTTATTTTTAAATCACCAAGTCCTTAAATACTGAAATAATTTTCAATTTGCTAAAACAAGGTACGATTTTCTGGTGTGAGTAAATAAAAGCAATGCCATTGGCAAACGCACTGATATTGTCATTAATCGGTTGCTGTTGTAAGTCATTTATACCTATTAATCAATCCGGCTCTAATCCATTAGTCAACAAAGTTAAAATAAGATAAGCCAATAATTTACAATAATTAGTACTGTACTAAAAGTAAATACTAAAAATTAATAATAAAAACTAGTTATTAGAAAATAAAACAATTACATAATTCAGAATGCATTTATTTACATTTGAGTTCACCAATTCACCAATATGATACATTGGATTGTCTAGTAACCATTTGTACAGTTGAATCTTAACATTGATTATAGGGATATTTCTGGCACTAACTGGCAACTTGATGAAAAAGGTTGAACAATTTACCTCGTGGATGAGCCAAACTTTACAAGTCTGTGTTGTGGTATGTCAAGTTTTCACTTGTATCTTGTGCAGTGCTGATGCATGTCCTGCCTGCAAGAGAGGAGATAAAGGTTAGCTTTAGTGTACATTAAATTTGGTAGATATATAAATGGGTGACTATTAAAATTTGAATTTTTTCAAAAGTGGTATAGAGTGATCCACAGAACTGGCTAGACAGGTTATAATGACTTTTTCTGCAATAAAAGAACATAATACACATTGTGTGAAAGACCTAAAGAATAAAACCATATGATATTTAATGCGATTGGAAAATACCAGAACAGGCAGACATTAGTATATTTCATAACAAGAGTGGAAAGTGGAGTTTTGCATGTTCGAGACCATATGTTTGAAGTGCGAGACTTGTCGAGCACTTCAATTGGTCGAGAACACACAAAACACTTTCACTCGAGTTTTGAACGATACTTTTCACTACACTACGGAATAAAAACAGGTGTTGTTGACCGTGGAAAATTTTCGGTTGTAAACAATGTTACTTTCGGTAGTAAACAATAGACAGCTGTTGAAAATATGTTTCGCAGGTTGTAAACACATAACGAAAACAGCTAAACTCATAGTAGTGTAGTGAAAAAAATATTTAAAATACAGTTCTAGTTGTGCAGTCGAAATTAATAATAATAACAACATTATTTTGTTTTGTTAATTTTAATATTTATCCTGCTGTCACGAGATAGACCGACGTGACACGAGCATAGCAAGTGATGGGGAAGGTTTTAAAGAGTGCAGGGGTGTCCCCTAGTCATATTAAAAACTTAATGGATGGCAAAACTGACTTAATAATAATAATACTCATTTCCGAAAATCCCCAGTGAGGTGCATTAAACCTAAGCAGAATTTGAAACGATGTTATTTGGAAAACATCTTTAAAAATAAAATAAAAATAAAACATACAAACAAAAAAATTTAGATTTAAAATGTATTCTTTAAACACATTTATTACCATTTAAAGATTATTATAGGAGTTTTCTTTTAATTTTGTTCATATCATATTGAAATATAAGAAAACAAATATTTATTTGTTCGTTGACCAATTCTTAATAGGTTATTTTTGTTTTATATAGATGTATACTTTTATACTTATGTATTTGCTGAAGAGGTGACGTTTTTAAACGCAATAAATGCGTTTTCACTCGTGTTCGATTGTGGTCAGAGGAAAGTATTTGTGCATGAGATCGTTATCCAATCCACATCAACTGGTGGGCTGCTCTCTCATTAGCCTTTTTGCATATGTAAATAATTGTCTATTTAGCCAATCGTTCCGGGAATTAGGATTTATCTCATTAACCTAACAGTGTCATTAGATTAATTTGGTACTGTTTTACATATAACACTTACCAAGTTGACTTTACTCTGTTGGTAGATTTAAAACTGTTTTTACAATGCTTTTTTTCATGGTTAAATATATTAACTATAAAAAACGTAATATGTTAAATGACCTGTTGGTAATACATTAATATCAATTAATACGATGTAGGTTTTTATTTCCGTGCGTAATTTTATATGATGTATCTTTATTTTATTATTTTACTAATTTATAAAAAACATGAGCTTATATATTATTATCTTGTTATTTATAATTTACCACCTCTTTGTATTACGTTGTTTACTGTTTTAATAATAAAACTGACTTTTTACTCATATACATAACAATTGTATTTAATATAAAAGATTAGACAGTGTTCAAGATATTCTCTGCGTGCCGTTGTCATATAATTGTGATTATTTACAGTTTTCAAAGGAAAGAGATGCATAATACGTGTAGGCTCTTTAATTTAATAAAAGAAAAGCTCAATCGCTTTGATGAAAATTAAACAAATATATATATTATTGGTTAAACTTTCTACACGGCTTCGCATTAAAAATAAAACAAATAAGTGAGTAATGACATACTTAAAATTACGTATTATAAACCTACAGCAATCCATGTTGTTTTCCATTACGATAAGTGAAAATAAATAAATATATGAAGTAATAATGTTTATACATATACATATATACATAAAATAAACTAAAAACTATAAAATAATTACCAACATTTATAAAATCTTTGGGTAAAATTAAAAGTTGATAGGTAAAACTAATGCTCTGAGACATTAGTACTAGCTGAATATCGATTGCTGTAAACATACAGAGAGTAACCAAACCGTTTTGTTCTAGTTACATTTGATTAATGTAATTTTTAGTGCTTCTTCAAAGATCTAATAAACAGTCAGTAGCAACTACTAGTATCTAATTTACTTTTTTAGTTAATCTTGTATATTGAGTAAGCATGCTTGTATTTTTTCTATGCTTGTAAATCAATACATATTTTTTAAATAAAAATGTAGCATTGTTGCAAAAAGATGTTATTAAAGAAAATAATATTACTGACAAATTCTGTTTCATATTGATATGAAAGTCCCAAATTTTTCTCACTATTTTTAAATACAAGTAGTTTTAATAATTTCGTGAATGGAAAACGAAATAGATAAAAAATAATGAGTGCAATATTTTTCACAAAGTTTGGAAGAAGATTTTCAAATGGTTTGAAAAGTTAAAATAATAGTTTTATTTTAATAAAAAATGTATTTAACCAAACAGGACCACGTAGAAAGCTTCGGGAATTAATTTTAAAGGAGGGAACATTTCATATAAATATTTTAAAGAAAATGTGTTTGAAATTTATGCTTACAACATTACAATTTGAAAGAACTCAAAGAAATTTCATATTTCTCCGAATCTAATAACCGAATAAAAATGTGTTTAAAAGAGGTAATTTTAATGTTGTTATTTCATTATTAATACAGAAACGGGGCTTTATATATGTTTTACCAGCAAAGTAAATCTCTGTTATAATGTAATATTACTAACCCAACGTCCACTGAAAGCGTTGTTAATCCTGAGCCGGTCTCTATACATAAATGAGTGCTTTCCTTAATAGAATTTTAGCACAGACCGTTTCCACACAGAGTATTAATGTCAATCAAGTTTGTCTGTGGAGTGCACATTAAGCTCATACTTAAATATTGTTCACGGTCTATGAATGAACATTGAACAATTAGTTTAGCCACATATAAAAACACGTTAGCATTAAAACTTAAAACGTTACATTATATAAACTAATATTCCATTTAGGCCTTGGAAAATATCGTATTACAGGAATTTGGACCTCTCCCCCCCCCTCAATGAAACCAGTACTGGCCTATGTTTATAACGAGGAAAAAAAGCATCCATAACTGTCCTCTTAATTGGAGTTGGTCTTACTGATCGTTCACATGAGCAGAAACTTAAGTCAGACAAGTAAACTTGACACTAACGAACTGAATAAAACGCAACTGAATCTTTAGAATAAATTACCAGAAAAAAGGTTATTTATTTCAGCACAGTCAGCAAGATTTCAAGCTTAATAATCTTAATTAATCACCGTGTCTATCAGATATGTACTTTAGATCAATTAACTATTGTTTTTTCACTATCACTAACTATAGTGAAATAGTGATTGCTTAACTGTTCGTAATTAATGTACCGAATCTGTGCACGGTTTAAATACCGAGAGTAAAAGGTCTTGTGAAAGAACAGCTAAAGATGCCGTTCGATTCTTCTTTCCTGGTATTATCTTTGCTAGCATTGTTTGTTCCTGTTGTAACATGCTGTCAGTTAGTAGGACAACATGTAAGTCATTTATAACACGTAAAAAAACTACCTAATTTAGAATTAATATTAAAATGTTTATTTTCAATACAATGTTTATTAAGAAAAGACAAGCAAATAACAAGCTATAATATATAAGTATTGAAAAGTACGACAGAGGCTCATTATTAAAGTGATTCTTCTTACTAGTTAAAAAAAAAAAAAAATATATATATATATATATAAATGAGCAGCATTAACAATTTGAATACACTTACATGTTCTTCCAGATTTGACTTAATACATAAATAATACTAAATAAATTCCAACGCCCTAAGTAGTATGTGCTACCAGCATGTATTTTGTTAATTAAAAAAACTATTTATACTAAATTCACTTTAATGTTATATGTAAAAATATTAATTACTGAAAGATATATTTATAAACATATACACAAGATGCAAAATGTTGTGCATAATATTAGCAATATGGCAAAATCTATTCTTATGTTGTTGTTTTATAAACAAATCAGTTCTCAGGGGTGTTTACAATTTTTTTCGTAAGCTTCTACCTACATTTGTACATTTTTTGTTTTACATACATTTATTTTATTTTTGTGTTAATAAACTATACTTAACGAGGAACAATACCCTTTGATATTTTAACTATTTATGAAAACGTGATATTGTTTTGTTAACTTCGTTAACTGTTGTTGAAAATTAAAAGTTAACTATTTTTAAAATTACTGTTAATATTACAAAAAAGTACTTCTTAGCCTCGTGTGCGGATAGACACACCAACAATTATTTGTTAAAAAACAATTGGGCTAAAAATGAACTACGTAATACGAAACGTACCTAGTTTTGTTTAAGTGATACGGTATTTTAAAAATAGTAAAGCATTTGGAAGTTAAAAACTAACACTAACGTACAATTTAAATAGAAAAAAACATTTGTTAGGAATCGTGATTTATTATCAAGATATACTGATTACTGCAATTTACAACATGCTGAAATATGTACATTTAACGTTTTCTCGTATTATAAATTAGGAATTTATTAATTTTTGTATGAATGAAAACGGTATCTGCTTACGATAATCATACGAAAAATAAAATTGCTTTATTTAGTAGTAATTTAGACAGTTTGGCCATTAACGTATTGTAGTAAGTCTAAAGTGTAGACATCCAGTACGAAGATTTTGGTTCAACATCATTATTGTTTAACAATATTGTTGTGGTTTTGATGTTTACCAAAATTACTTTACTTGTATTGTAAAGTGAATGTACTGTTTCAGTGCGCCACGACAGATGAGTGTTGTCCAGTACCTCCTGACTGGTATGGATCTATTATTGTTTGTAAAGAGGGAGTTTGTATTAACAAGGGTGTTCCATAAACAGTATCTTATACTTCACCACATCCAACTATCTTTATGTGATCAACAGTTTCTATGCACTTTAAAAGTAACTTGGTGAAGGTATTTAAATAAATATATTTAATCACTCAAGGCATTTTTTTGGCTGCCCTGACAAGTGTAATTCAAATAATAATTTAATAGTTGTTAAAATATTTCAATAGTTAAGTATTAGTTAATAATTCAACTATAGTTAACTAAATATTTTTTTATTTCTTAGTAACGATACGTGTAATTAACATTTAACATATTACGGTAAGATCTTAATATATCATGTATGAGATTTATTTGTTCTTATTAATGAGAACCATCCCCCACTAAAAACTGGAAGTCGTGCCAACTGGGGGATGGCTCAAAACCAGTCAGGTGACTGGATCATGGGAGGCAGTTGGAGGGTCAAATTACAACTCGGCAGCTGAGCAAAAACTAAATTTATTTTAAATAAATTATAATTATTATTAAAAAAAAAAATGGTAGAAGGCCACAATATCAAAGTTAAACTTAAACAAGCCACAATAAACACAAAATTAACATGAAATAACTAATGCTACAATAACAACAAACGCTACAAATACCAAAATTACAAAACATATGTGCCTATTTGCAGAAAACCCAGAGACCCAAAATATTTATAAAAAACTAACAATGAAAAATTTAGAACAATTTTGACAACACCAATTACTGGCAATAGCCCACATCCCATGATTACACCGAGGCTAAGGAGTAAGCCGGAGTCCCTGGGCAGCTCCGAATTAAAAGTAAAACATTAATAAGTAATCCCCTTTTGGTGAGACTAAAAAAAGTAATTAAACATAAAATATAACACGGTACCATTTCATTACCAACTGACATCAATAATACAATTCACGAAATAAATAAATAACACTAACTTCACCACTAGGCTTATCAACAAAATAAACAATCCCATAATCTATACAGCATAAAATAAAATCTTAAGTCACACAAAATATTGAGATATCACGGATGGTTCAAAAACAAATTTAACAAGAGTGCCTAACAAAGATAAAATTTAGAAAAATATAACAAAAAAAATAAACTAATCTAAGATAAATAACAATAAATATTAACATGTGTACACTATTAAAAAAATATGGCCAAAATAAAAATTATTTGGGCTGCCTGCGTTCAAGTTCATTTTATGAAGGCCGTGGCCTAGTGGAGAACATATTCTTTTTTATATTTTTCTATTCCTTATTTTTTATTATATCACAAAAAATCACAACCCCCAGTTGAGCCACCGGGAAAAACATGGAACGCACTGATCTGAGGACTGAAGACTCCTACCCAAAGATGTAGGTGAGGCAGCAGGGACGCAACTGGGCTCTATGGATGGTCCTCAGGCCAGGCTAGCAGCGTAGATGGTAGAACATCGCCCGGACGACAGGCTGAGGGTTAAAACGTCCCACTCAAGGACCCTGGACTGCACAGCCAAACACAGCAAATTAGAAAAAAATACAGCCAAAAACAAAAATAATACAGATAACAAACTAATAAATATTAAATGGCAAAACAAAACCGGAAAAGACAAAATTGAATGTTTACATACAAAAAAGAACCTGAAAAAGTGGTAGAAACTATAAGTTAAACATACAGAAATTAACAAAACTAAACGGGTAGAATAGGTAATTGACAAAGAACAGAAATATAGTGAAAATGTAACTCAAACTGCAAAATGATCAATAAAAATGATATATAACTAACATTGAACAGAAAAAAAAATATGGAACCTAAAACAATAATATAATAAAGAAATTAATGGTAAAATGATAACATTGAGCACATTGGCTCGAACCTAGGTTGACAAAGATCTAGATAAAGAACACAAATCTAATAAAACACTGTAAATAACAAATAAGCCCGATTATTATTATTATTTAAACAAAATATTTTCACCAAAAGGGTAATTAGATATTTGAAATTAAAAAATGAACACTTACGTTTAAGATTCTCTAGCCAGACAACATTTCGTGAGGAATTCAGGCAGACTTGTCAGCCTGACAGACCGGGAGATGGAAGCACGGAACGACAGAATCCGAGCCAACGGCCACTAACGTAAACAAATCGCGATCTCAGGCCGCCTGGCAAACCACGACGACAAGTAATAAAATGTACAGGTCAAACGACCCGGTACATTAATAATTGTATACATTTCAATTTAACATAATCTCTGCTCCCCAAAGCCCCTGTGTTATCATTGCAGCCTACACTATACCCCGGTAGAGATTTAGATGAGAAAGATAAGCCTTAAACTTTTTTAAATTGTATCCTCGATCCATTCCCGTCCTATAAGTTTTACTAAAGTTTTGTTTAAATTATTTTTTCATATCTTATGTTATAAATGTTAAAGTAATAAATGTTATTCAATTTATTTTTTATGTAAAAGGGTTCCACGTATTTTAAACAATAAAATTATTTTACCTGTTAGTTGAATAGATTATTATTGTGTTTATTATTTTGCTATTGTTTTCAAATCAATGAAAACCTCGATAAGTAATATTGTCGTCATGCCTGGGTTTAGTTACAATTATGGTTCTATTAAAAAAAACCATTTGATAAGTTTAAAAAGACAAATAAATGTACAATATTTGCCCCAATGAAATTGGTGGCAAATACTTCTTATCTTCCACGGTTAAGTTTCTGTTCCCATCCATTTTAATTTTAACAATAATCATATAAATAAGATAAATAAAAAATTTTGTACTTGTTAAAAAATGTGTATTTTGACGCGAAAATATCTTAGTTTATATTATACACAAATTAAACTGTGAATAAACTTAAGACACCATTGAGTTATTTTTCTATTCGGTGCAAAAATTGGGTTGCTCATTTTGACAAACCTTATTTACAACTTAAAGGCCTCAAGTATTTAAAACTTGTATTGTTACAAAGATCAAAGGCCAGACGGTCTGATGGTTTGTACTTTGTACTACTTGAATGAGTGTTTTAACTACAAGAGGGATCATTTAATTATCCTAATTTTATTTAAAATATAACAAATTTGTATATTGGACAATGAGTTGAGAATAGAAGACCCTAATTTAGAATTTTGAAATAATATTTCTCTAGTGCAATTAATATACATAGTTAGTGTAATTGTGATGGCACTGGCCGAGCTGTACAGACGTATTAATATCATGGTATGAATTATTAAATTTAGTAAAGTGTATGTAAATGCTATTTTTCATATTAAAATCTGTTGTTATTAATTATAATCTTTTGTCATTTGTCATATTTTATACTGAAAATATTAAGTTTTGTGTAAAAAACCTTATTGAACTTATTTATATTATTTTTTAGACTATTAGGGTTAAATATTATTAATCTTTTTCGTGTAGTTTTCATATTAAAATCCATACTAAGAGCCTAACAGTTTTCATAAATTGTAATCGTTTGCAATTGTCATATTTTTTACTGAACATTCAAAGTTTTGCGGAACTAACCTAAAAATGGCGGCTTGAGGCATGTACTAGAAAGCTGTTCCAATCAGGCATGTTAAGATTTCCTGCAATGACTGCTAGAAACACTGTCATAGTTCATGTGTAAAATGGCACACGTTGAGACTGACTTTTTGCCTTTTTTAACCTTGCAGTTAATGCCATTATGGATTTAAAAGGTGAGCATTTAGAGGTCAATGGATGATTTTAATGCATCTTATAAGCTTCTAACTGCAAAACTGGACGACAAAAAAATTTTAGACGTTTTTTATCATTATAAAGCTATGTTTTATCGTAAATTAAGCACTTTTATTTGTGTATAGTTGATAATTATCTGCAAACAGGCTTGCCTTAGGTGACCTTTTTTTTAAAAAAATATTGCATATTTATAGATTAGTTGTTAGGTTAGCTTTAAATTGGCAGCTTATTCATTTAATAGGTGGCAATAATAACTAATAATTCATATTAAATACCTCCATTTTTTCAATATAATAATATTTTAAAATAATTAATACTGATTATCTTGAAAACTCTCAATATTAAATAAGTAGTTAAAATAACAGTATCTAAGAACATTAAATACTAAAGGTAATGACACATATTTGTAAATAATTAAATAAATACTTATCAATACAATTAGCCATTAAAAAAAAGATTTATTACTTTTTTAATTAAATTTTCTAAACTACTGTTATTTTAATTACCTTTTGTAATATTGAAAGTTTTCATAATGTTCAGTATTATTTATTTTTAAATGCTGTCATTTTATTAACATATATTACTGCCATTTTACTTATTATTATTGCCATTATTAAATAAAGCTGCCACGTTTTAAATCGTATTCTCAACGGATTGAGAAAATGTTTTAAAACTTGAGGACATAAATATTTTTATGAAAACACAAACGAACACGCACAGTGAAAACAATACACAGTGGGACACTACTTAATATAAATTGGTTTATAAAATATTGGTTGATAAAAATATAATATCTGTAATTAAACGTGAATATACAACGAATTACAGTACCCCACTATAAATTGAATCGTGTTGGGAAAAGACTGGCCAATGGAAAGTGTTTATTGAGCCTCTTGATTTTTGCAGTAAGGACTTTGGCACAGGAAACAGTAAACATGCTAGTACCTGCTATGTACTAGGAAGCCCAGATTAGGCATCACAGGGGTAGACTGGTTCACCCCACACATCTAGGGGAGGAGACGGGTTGAATTCACTGCCATAATGGTCTACTTGTCCGCTGACTCCTCTCTCCTAAAGTTTCAATCTCGGGGGGTGTCCCTCAGGGTTCTAGTTTAGCCTGATTCTTTTTCAGCCGTACGGGAATTACCTGCCATATAATGTTCAATGTGCCCTCATCTCACATATTGCTGATGACACTTCCTTGCACTGTCTGGTCCTAGTTAAAGATCTCTTCATCAGCTTTTAATGATAGAACAGCTTGTTTGTGTAGCTCGAAGATAAGCATTACTATTTTTAAAAAAAACAGCCAAAACATAGCTTATTCAATTCTCGATTTCAAAGAGAGGGCATATAAAAAATGAAAATATTTTAACGTAACCCATAATGAAACATTAATCTGTAAATGTTAGGTTTCGATACAATAATTATAGTATCGTATGAGAGTTTGCAAACTTACCCCCACCCTCACACTCACCCTTAACATTACTCTGAAACACTCCAATTTATTACATTTTTGATTTATTGCAACATAAACACTGAAATAAACAGTAGTAAAATATTTCAGCGTGTCTATTAGAGATGTAATTTAGCTCATGCCAATCATTTCTTTGTTAGTGCACTATCCGTGGTAGTACCAAAGTAATTGCCAAACTGTTCTTAATTTATGAACCAAAACTTTGCATGGTTTAAATTGCGAAAGACTACAGTTTATTGTGAAAGAACAGCTAAACATGTTGAGTCATTCCTTTTTATTTTTTCCCTAAGATTATTTTTGTTATCATTGTTTGTTACTCTTGTAACATACTGCGTGCCAGAATGACAACCTATTAGTTTTTTTATATGTAAAATAACTAAATTTAATAATATTGTTTAATGTATTTTGCACTTGTTTAATATTATAATTGTTTTTATATTATCATTTCGAAATATTAAGCAATAATATTTAAGTATTCAATATTATTTAAAAGTATTCCAAACTACTAGACAAAAATATTTGATTATGGACAGCACTAATATTTTGAATAAAATAAATGCTGTTCCACCTCTCTATTATATACAAAATTAATACCAGATAAATTCTAACAATATAAGTATCACGTGTTTAACCATCAATGCCACTGTACGTGTAAGGATGGGTGGGTTGGTCAATACCACAGTACGTGTATGGGTGGGTCAATACCACTGTCTTAATATATTACGAAACAAACATTAGTTTCCTCTCAATTCATTATTTATTTCTAAGACGCAGATCGTACATAGTTGGACGAATATAAGGGATGATGAGTAAAGATGAACTAGTGTAGTCATTGTTACTATTTGAGTTCGATTTAGCTCAGAAAGGACTATTTATTAATAGCCCAATGCCAGGGCAAACATGGGACCTACAACTGTACGTGGAATCTGAACCACGTTATATAAAATGTAAATTTAAGTGTTTAACTAGTAATATAAAGTGTGTACATAACATTTCCTATTATATAAATTTGAAAATATTACTATAAGGAAATTCTTATATGACTTAATTTATATGAAATGTATATTAGTTATTTTAGTGAAAATATTAATTAGTGAAATATATATTTCTAAACAAATGAATATGATTAACGAACGTTATGTGTATACTGAATACAATAACAGTTGTCTTTTGTTATATCAAAAACAAATATTTCGTGTTTTTCAAACTTACATTTTGTTTTAAAGGCGTTCTGCAATAACATTAGTTGTACAGAATATCATATCTTTACTATACTCGAATATAAACTAGACTAAAAACGTAATCATACCACTTGACATAAGTTAATAAGATTTTTTTTATTTATAAAAATCTACTATTTTTCATTACAATTGTTAAAAATTATAAATTGAGAGCCGTACATTTTATTGTTACTGATACTATTAAAACAAAATAGTCCTTCTTACTCAAGGTTCAAGCTTTCTATCTTTCCTGGTAAATCAACGATTCTATAGTAAATAAGTTAGAAGTTAAATTTAATTGTATGTGTGCGCGATACTCCATAAAAAGAGACGTGTTTTCGTTGTTGTATAATTAAGTTGCATCGGATAGACATAAATCAATAAGAAGCTTCCTATATAATAGAAACTACTGTGTGTGAATTGACACACCAATAGTTAGTCATAAATAAATGAACTACGCAATAAAAAACTTTTACCAAGTTTTGCCTAAGTGATACGGTGTTTTAATATAAAGTAAAATGTTTAATAGTAAAAAAAAAAAAAAACTAAAAATGACGTATAATTCAATCAAATAAAAATTAATTTTATAAATCTTAGAAGTAAGAATTTGCTATTTCAATCATAACATGCTGATTGCTGTACACACAAAATGTGGAAATTTGTGTCAACTTTTGATAATTTCTCTAAGTTTAAAGTTGTGTATTTATGAATATTGTAATAGCCAAAAGAAATGTATTTATTAACAATAACAATATGTCAAAGAATGATCCTTTAATTAGTGGTATTTACACAATTTGAAAATTAACTAAGTGTAGTAAGTCTAACAAAAGTGTAGATATCCAGATCGAAGATATTGATTCAACATAATTTATGTTTTTAAATATATTGGGGGCTTTGAGATTTAATTACTTGAGTAGTCTTCTAGAAGTAAACAACAAATAAACTATTGGTAATTTAACGTATTCTATTATTAATTTACTGTTTCAGTGCCGTAACACAAAAGAATGCTGTCTTTTTGCAGAAGTGTATGTTGTATGTGAAGAAGGCATTTGTAAGGGCCACCTGCATCCCCCTAAACCTGGCAAATAATACTTAAAAAATAACCACTTTCAATAGTCCTTAATGAATTAAGGAACTTACAGTTTTTATTGATTTTGTTATGGCATTTAAAATTTTGTGATGGTATTTAAAAATCACACGGACAGTTTTTATTTGCCTGCTTTGACAAATTGTATACAATCTTTATATTGAAAGTAAACGGACGAAACCCAAATTTTCAAAAGTGAGTCTCATAAGGCACAGTGAGTGACGGGTTTGGCACGCGAAGCGTGCAGGGGTCTCCCCTAGTGTTTATTAAAATTGTGTATATTCATTTATAATTTCTAGATGCAATACATAACCGTTTTAGTAATAATAAAATATTTCGAGGTGGTGCTCAAATATTACACCCAAACGTGATTAAAATATAAAGTTTAACTAGGGGACACCCATGCAGACTTCACGTGCCAACCCCGCCACTTGCTGCGCTCGAGACACCTCGGCCTTTGACCTCGGCTGATGAATTTTGACTACAAATGTTAGTATGTAAACTCTATCACGTAAAATCCTAACCTAAATATCAAGTTCAAGTTGAGAAGTTTGTGACTAAAATATCGAACTAATAAATTAAACATCTTTAATCAAAGATTTATTACTGTGTTATTATTAGCAGTTTTAAATAAGCAGTTTCCATCACTTTTGCTTATCACTACGTTTGATGTCATTGTAAATACAGGAACAAAATATTATATAAATCCTTTTTTGATTTTATTAGGTAACCTAAATATCGAACTACTAACAAGAATATAAACATCTTTAGTCAATTATTTATCACTGTTCCTATTATATTACATTTATTGCTTAAAAAATATATGACTTATAACTCTTATGACGTCAACGGAATAAACTAAATACAGAATATAACTGATGTTTCAAATATTTAATGTTTTACTTCTGAGAAAATGATTAGTATTAAAAACTTGTCAAATGCTTCTGTTGTCTGCTGGGTTTTTAAAAAATTATTCACCAAATAAATGATAATCCTTTTAACATGACCCATAAAGACACAATCAATGACTAAATATCATGTTACGACACGTCAATTATATGTAGTGGGTGACTAAAAACGTTGTTGCAGCAACGCCTTGCAATACTCCAGTTTATTGCAGTTTTACTGAATTGCAACATAAAAACCGGATTAAACGAGATGCAAGTGCTTAATCACCGTTTCTATGAACCATGTAGATGGAACGTGACTATTTTCAGTGGACTATCTACGATAGTAAAATAGTAATTACCTATTTAATCTTAATTAAGGTATTAAATCATTGCATGCCTTATAAATACCAAGACAATGGAGTCTTGTGACAGAACAGCTAAACATGTCGAACCAGTCACTGTTATTTTTTATCCTGCGGTTATTTTTGTTAACGTTCCTTGTTACTGCTGCGACATGCTGCCAGGAATTAAAACAAGTTGTAAGTCATATAACATTTAAAATAGTAAACTTAACTTATAATTTAGTAAACTTAGTACGCTATAGTATTTATATTTTGTACATTTTTAATATTACTAATAATTCTGTATTTTTTCATTTCTTCTTGATAAGAAACAAGAATCCTAACGACAAGAAAAATACCTAATTAATAAATATTAGTTAAAAGTATTGAAAACTAGTACGAAAATATAATTTTATGTACAGCATTAAAAGTTTAATTAAATTCAATTTTGTTCCAGCCTTATAAAATATAAAAATGATGGCACATAAATTCATACATATAATTAATACGCCTTTCAACCGATTTGCCAATGGCTTAATATATTATGAAAACAAAATTATTAAGTCTGTATCACTCAATAAATGTAACGTGTGAAACGGTAACAAAGGCCTCTGCTATTATATAATAGTTTTTTAATTAGCATAATACGGGTTGGTACATATACGGTACAAGTAAACGTCACTCAACACAGATTTATTACAATATAAGCACAAAATGCACAAATATATCAATCAGGAGGTGATTGATTATTTTGTGAATCGCTCTGGTCTGAGGAAGATGAGCGTGGTTCACCGACATCGATTACCATGATATTTGTGCATTTTATATTTGTACTGTAATATATTTTTTCATTTTGTGCTTATATTGTAATACATTTGTGTTGTGTGACGTTTATTTGTACTGTATTGTATAATATTGATTACATCACCGTAAGTATATTCGATAGTTCACTTGTTCAGGTTATGAAATTTTAAATAAAAATACTATAAATACAATTAAATTACTATTTATAGGGAAAAAATTTTCAAATATAATATGCATATATATTAAACTTAACTTATATGAGATTTATATTCATTATTTTAGTTATAATATTATTCAACTAAATTATCTTTACAAACAAATTCATGTGAATAATGAATTGTAAGTGTATATGGAATGTAGTAGAATGTGTTTCATAAATAGTGTTTTAATTGACATAATAAGTGTTGGTGCATATACAGTACAAGATAACGTCACACAACACAAAATATATTACAATACAAGTACAAAACGCACAAATATTATGGTGATCGATTTCGGTGAACCACGCTCACCTTCCTCAGACCAGAGGGATTCACAAAAGGTGAGCGTGGTTCACAGAAATCGGTCACTATAATATAATCATTTTGTGCTTATATGGTAATAAATTTTGTGTTGTGTGACGTTTACTTGTACTATTTCATAAACAAATTAAGTTTCCAGATTTAAAAAAATTAATTAGTTGTTGTACGGAATCTATTAATTTTATTTTTATGGAATACAAACTAGACTAAAACGTAACTATAAAATTTTACATTGGTGTCTGAAAGAACTGTGTGAATCTTTAAATATTTATCAAATAGTATTATTTTTTAATACTAGTTGTTAAAAATTAAAAGTTAAGTGCTATGCATTTCATAGTTACTGTCAAGATAAAAAAAAAAAAAATGGAAGTTACATTTAGTTGTGTATACGCGCGGTACACCGTGACCAGGTTGCGTGTTTTCTTTGTTGTACAATTAAGATGCATCGGAAAAACATAAATAAATAACAAAGCTTACTAGATAATAGAAAATACTGTTTCATAATAGATAATAGAAAACACCAACCATTGTTACCAATAAATAAATTGTCGTGCCAATAATGAACTATGTAGAACAAAACCCACACAGTTTTGCCTAAGCTACACATTATCTTATTATTAATTTAAACAACTATTAGTTACAAAAATAGTATTAATATACCTAAAATAGTCAAAAATAAAGAGATTAACATTTCAGTTGTAATACATTTTGATTTCTCATCACGTTTTGCTGATTGCTGCAAAATATACAAAATGTAGAAATTTCTGTTTATATTTGAACATTTCTCGTACTATGAATGATGTATTTCGGGATATTTTAATCGTAAAAAACATTATTTGCTTTCAATAATCATACTAAAAATACTAGTACTTTAATTAGTAGTAATTTATACATTTTTGACATTAGTTAGTGTAGAAGTCTAACAAAAGTGTAAATATCTTGGTTGAAGATTTTGGTTCAACATCATTATTGTTAGACAATATTGTTGGGGTTTGATGTTTACAGTTACTTCAGTAGTCTTCTACAAGTGAATAATAAAACACCAATTATCAGTGAAAACGTATTGTAATGTCATTGTAACTGTTTCAGTGTATATACGACAAAGACTGCTGTCCAGCTCAATGGCGGACCGTTATATGTCTAAATAACATTTGCACGGGAATCTACCAGAAATAACCGGAGGAGCCTGGTAAAAAATAACCTCACCACTTCCAACG
The DNA here is from genome assembly GCA_035578905.1 of Stictocephala bisonia. Taxonomy (NCBI): domain Eukaryota; kingdom Metazoa; phylum Arthropoda; class Insecta; order Hemiptera; family Membracidae; genus Stictocephala; species Stictocephala bisonia. Next base: position 3,177 of record JAQJVL010001923.1, on the reverse strand, counting down.
CTCCTTACGGAACTAGCATATTTTATGTATTCAATAAAAGTGGTGATGGATTTTAAATAAATATATTTAATACAGCTAAGCCATTATTTGGCTACCCTGACCAGTTTTATACAATCGTTATAATAATGTAAACGAATGAACACACATATTTAGTTTTTATATTTATATTAAGTTTTAATCTTATTACCATGCTATCATTAAGTACTAATAAAATATAATGGAGGTTGTCTTTGACCGTCCACTGGAAAGTCATTAAATGTAAGTCTAGTAGTTCAAATATATAACAAATAGTTACTTTGTTAATTTTTCTAAAATATTTATTATTTTATATATATCAGTTTAATGTAATCTCTTCTCCCAACAGCTCCTGTGTTACCATTCAAAACAGCTGGCACTATACCCAAGTAAGGCCTGAGATAGAAAAGATGAGCCTTAACTGTTTACCTTTGTATCTCCAATCAATTGCTGTCCTATAATAATTAGTACAATGGACCATATTTGCTCCAAATTGTCCTCAGGCATTTATGTTTTGAGGACGTTAGCAAAATTCTGCCCAATTCAAGTTCTAATGATGGCGTATTACGGTCTGATTTACCCCCATCTCACCTACGGTGTGGTGCTGTGGGGAGCTTCTGCAAACAACCAGTTTAGCAGAGCATTTAAATTGCAAAAACGAGCGGTTCGCATTGTTGCACAATTAAAGTTCAGAGAAACCTGCAAAGAAACATTCAAAAAATTGCAACTGTTGACATTACCTAGCCTTTACATACTGGAGACAACCCTATTTAGCATATCCAAAAGCGTTATGACAAGTGGCCGGGACATACATACACACGACACAAGAGGCAGAAACAACTACCGAACTGGGAATCACAGGACAGTAGTCCACGAACGCTTGCCCTCACACGCAGGTGTTCGTTTTGTCAACAAGTTGCCGGATTCAATTAAGAATGCCCCAACGCTCAAGGCGTTAAAACTCGTCTCAAATGCTGTTTAGCGTCTCATGCATTTTATAGTGTGGACGAGTTTATGGCATACAACTGGGAGACCGCATAATCAGAAGACTGACAACCGGTGTCGGAAGTGGGGATTTGGTATGAGTGAATATGAGTGCAACCGTAAATGATGTATGTTTTGACAGAGGCTTTTATGTGGGATGTATGTTTTAGATTTTTATATAGGGATGACGTTTGCTATACATTTTTGTAATGTCATTGCAAATAAATATTTGATTTGATTTGACAATTTGTACGAAGACTCTATATTAAATTTAATTAAAAAAAATTATAGTTAATAAATATTATTTAATTTAATTTTTATTGAAAATATTTCCACATATGGTAAGCGATTATATAATTGTACCTGACATTTATTAACATTTTTATTTTTATATAATTTTTAAGTCAGTATAAAGCTTAATATATGATGTTGTCAAGTCTCAATAAAGTTAAAAATTCCGAATTCATTAGATGACTTTTATCAACAAATAAATAACCGGAGGAGCCTGGTAAAAATAACTTCACCACTTCCAACGCTCCTTACGGAACTAGCATATTTTATGTATTCAATAAAAGTGGTGATGGTTTAGTCCTAAGGATGTTGTCCTAAGGAAATTCCCTACGGTTACTTGTTAACTTCTTAAAGTAAGGTTATGTTTCTTTCTCCCTTTTCATTTAAACAATATTCATATACATAAGCTAAATTAAAATTTGTATAATTATTTATAAAACTGTGATTTTATCATACATTTTTATCGTAAAGTGCTATATAATACACAGAATAAATTAAAATTTATGATTTGTAAAAATATATTTCTACTCTATTTGGTGCAGATATTTAGTTGCATTCGACATTTCGACATATGCGAGTTTACAAAAAACTTAGCCTATACAATCTAAATTTTGTATTGTTTAGATCAAAGGCCAGAGGGTCCGACGGTTTGAACTTTGTACTACTCAATGAGTGTTTGAGAAACTTGTTTTAACTTCAAAAACCTATAAATTATAGGTTTATTTGAAATATTAGTCTTAAATATAAAATGTACGATTGTTGCTTTTAACATTGTATTTTATTTAGAATAAAAACCACCAACAAGCCAAACTGTTATTGTTGTTTAAAACTATTCGCTATGGAGGATGTTACTTCCACTTTTAACACGAGAAATTTAGTTGTTATAACGGATTTTGTAGTCAGTAAAGAATTCATTATCTTTAAAAGTATTTTCAAATTGTATAAGCGCCTATAAGTAGAAATGTAGTATGTGTTGAAATAATACATTATGATGCATTGAAATAATAAAATGTTGAAATCCCAATCAGAGTCGTAACACATTTTGAGAGGGATCAGCTGATAATCACCAACTTTTAATTTGTCATTGGGCTATTAATTAATGACACTTTCTAAGGAATAATCGGCCTTGGTTTATAACAATGACTACGTTCACTCATCTACACTCATTCGAAATCCATATTTGATCATATATTGATGATCGATGTTTTATTAGTAAAAATAGTATGTTAATCAATTAATAAATAACATAAACTAAGAGACAAATACAAATTTTAAATATATTTTTTTACAATCTCTATTTATTTAGATTAACTATATATATATATATATATATATATATATATATATAGTTAATCTAATATATATGTCTGTTTTTAACAATGTCTAAAATGTCTTACTCGTCATTGTAACAGTTGATTCAAAGGGGCTCTTTATTTTACATTTTCTAATTAGCTAGTGAAAGGACGTTTTCGTCAATCGATACTGAGAGACAATGAATAAAAATTAAGTAGATTGTTAAGAAAATGTTTACATCGTATGTATAAATTATAATCCAAAAGCACTTTATTAATAAGTGAAGGATATGTATTAACTAATATACAGTGAAAATATATTTATTCATTCTTACATAACAGTTTAGCAATGTAGGAACAAAGTCCTTAATTCTCTGAATATGATAATTCATTATTTATGGTAAGTCGCTGATCGTCAAGAAAATATAAGATGCGAATGAGTGTTATGACTGTAAATGAACGACAAAATCAGTGTTACTATTATGGTCGACTGTTCAACAAAATTATAAATTTATTGATAGCCAAATAGCCACTTAGGAACCTACAGTACTCCAAACCACGTAATGTTGGTATAACTTTCAGCTAACTGACAAGA